>JASAMV010005138.1:0-55157 GCA_030248065.1 Rhynchonema sp. JSB1_4
GATTCCGAAATTTAATTCGGAATCAAAAAAAATCACTGATCGAACGGTCACCGCCGGATCCGGGATCAGCGACCGTTGCTTGCGGTGCTGCTCTTATATATGCATTTGGCGAAACATTTCCACCTGCGAGTGCAAAAATGTTCTGGAGGGTTTCAGCGTGCTACGGTTCGATCAGTCGTCAGAATAATGTCCAAACATCGTCATGCACGTCAGCAATATGTGAGTTGAGGCGTGCAATGAGATGGAGAGGAGGAAAGAAGAAAGAAAGAAAAAAAAAAAAAAAAAAAAAAAAAAAAAAAAAAAAAAAAAAAAAAAAAAAAAAAAATACATTGAGGCGTGCGTTGTGCAAAGTAAGGAAAACGAGTGTAATTGTGAACGATTCGGGCAGTTTTTCCACAATGACGCTGCGAATTTTTTTGCTGACTGACTCTGTCGCCCCAAATGCAGTAACATTATGCAGTTGTTGTGGACGTGACTGGAGGCGTCCAATGTGCAGCACTGATGAATGTATCCGTATTGTCAATCTGTCATTGGTATAATGATGCATTATTTTTCGTTGTTTTTCTTAAAGAGTCTAAATCATGCGACTTCTAGTTGTACTGTTGCGTGCGTAGAAAAAGTAAATACCATGCTGTTATGTGCTCAAGAAGGGCTTGTTTCTAAAACTTGGCTTGCGAGTGCTGCAATGACAATATCTAAACGTGTCCTAGAATCGATTGTTTTTTCTGATCAGTTGAGATGCGGAATCGATTCCACAACCGATTTCGGGAACGAAAACGTTCGGTTGCTTGTGTAATATTTGCGAAACTGCTTATGTTCACCTCATTTGCCACAACGGGGTCAGAGATATCAGGGGACATCATGTCTGGTTAGCAAACAATAGGTGTTGTCGTAAAATTAAGTATTCTCGTGCATATCTCAATTACCATACGTAGGTTATTGAGAATTCTTTTAAATTACAAATGTGCATACATATCAAAAACATGAATTTAACACATTGTATCAATAATAGGGATCGTTTGTGTCAAAACTGTCTGGCAATCCAAAAGTGTTTCCCTCCTCGTCGTCATCGTCAGTGACGGATTGATGAGCTGCAAATATCGTTCGCCTATTTGCGCGGGTATCAGTCATGCGAATTTTTTTCGCCGGACCTGTTGCTCGTCGAGCAGCGTTCATCAAGAGAAACCAACGCAGACTGATGCGAAGAAAAAAAAAAAAAAGGAAGGGAGAGGCACAAAACACATCAAATGACGGGCCGTTGCACTTGATGTGCATGACAGGTGGCGATGAGCAACCTCTTTCGTCTCTTGTTTTGTATGTGACCCCACATTGAAAAACACCGTTCGCATTGCGTGCTCGAAGGAGACTGCACAAGCATGTAGCGCACAAACTAGTTCAATAGCCCATACTGTTCGTCGTTCGCAAATTTTTGCATTCAAATGCTTCGAAGCCAAAGTCTTGCCCCAGAAAAGTTTCAGCGGGAAGAGGCAAGTCAAACAGAAAAGAACTAACCAAAAAGAAAAAAAAAAAAAAAAAAAAAAAAAAAAAAAAAAAAAAAAAAAAAAAAAAAAAAAAAAAAAAAAAAAAAAAAAAAAAAAAAAAAAAAAAAAAAAAAAAAAAAAAAAAAAAAAAAAAAACAAAAAAAAAAAAAAAAAAAAAAAAAAAAAAAAAAAAAAAAAAAAAAAAAAAAAAAAAAAAAAAAAAAAAAAAAAAAAAAAAAAAAAAAAAAAAAAAAAACAAAAAAAAAAAAAAAAAAAAAAAAAAAAAAAAAAAAAAAAAAAAAAAAAAAAAAAAAAAAAAAAAAAAAAAAAAAAAAAAAAAAAAAAAAAAAAAAAAAAAAAAAAACAAAAAAAAAAAAAAAAAAAAAAAAAACAAAACAAACAAAAAAAAAAAAAAACAAAAAAAAAACCCCCCCCGCGAAACATAGTTTCGATACAGTTGATTTTCAACGGTTTCACCTGTCATCATCAGGTCCCGAAACTTCAAACGATACATTCATCAGTGCTGCACATTGGACGCCTCCAGTCACGTCCACAACAACTGCATAATGTTACTGCATTTGGGGCGACAGAGTCAGTCAGCAAAAAAATTCGCAGCGTCATTGTGGAAAAACTGCCCGAATCGTTCACAATTACACTCGTTTTCCTTACTTTGCACAACGCACGCCTCAATGTACATTGCACGCCTCAACTCACATATTGCTGACGTGCATGACGATGTTTGGACTTTATTCTGACAACTGATCGAACCGTAGCACGCTGAAACCCTCCAGAACATTTTTGCACTCGCAGTCAAAAATGTTTCGCCAAATGCATATATAAGAGCAGCACCGCAAGCAACGGTCGCTGATCCGGATCGGCGGTGACCGTTCGATCGGTGATTTTTTCATTCCGAATTAAATTTCGGAATCAATTAAGGACTTCAATTAATTAAAAAAGTATAAACCACGCAAAAATGAATCGATTCCAGAACTGATTTCAGAATCGCTCTACGAGCCTTTACAAGCGAGTTTCGAAAATCCGAACTTCGCACGCCTCATTTGACGTCCGATGTACTTCGCACGCCTCATTCTAAACGTACTTGGTACGCCGCATCATATATCAGCATGGTACAAGCCACTGCAGATGTCAGTGGTACATAATACACGAATGAACTTGGCACGCCTCATTTGAAGTGGGGTGACTTTCGCACGCCTCATTTGAAGTGGGGGTGACTTTCGCACGCCTCATTTGAAGTGGGTGTGTCTTTCGCACGCCTCAATTGATGTCATACGTCTTTTGCGCGCCTCATCTTACGCCTGATGTCTTTCGCACGCCTCATTTGGCGTCGGATGTCTTTCGTACGCCTCGCTGTACGTCGCACGCCTCATTTTGTGTCGGTTGTATTTCGCACGCCTCATCTTGGCTGACTTTGGCACGCCTCAGTGTACTTGGCACGCCTCACTGTACGTCGCACGCCTCATTTGACGCCGTTTGTCTTTCGCACGCCTCACTGTACGTCGCACGCCTCATTTTGTTTCGGATGTCTTTCACACGCCTCACTAAACGTCGCACGCCTCATTTGACGCAATTTGTCTTTCGCACGCCTCATTTGAAGGGCTGTACCTCGCACGCCTCCAACCGAGTCACGCTTAAGTACTAACCGAGTCACTAATTCAACATGTATGCTCATAAACCCAACGCACGCTCAATACACAGTGCACCGCAGCACACACACAATACCGGTCCGTTCGTTATACGCCTCGACGCGTATGGGTGTGTGTCTATTCGCCAGACCACACCCCGACCACACTCACTTTCACCACCAGGGTGTGCACTCAATCGGCAAAGTGGTCTACATCACCGCCCCAGCACCCTATCTTATCCTGACCATATTCCTAATCCGAGGCCTGACACTCGATGGCGCAATGAACGGCATCAAGTACTACATCACACCTAAATTCGAGAAATTGGCTGACGCTAATGTTGGTCATTCTTAGTGTAACCTTAAAAAATATTAGCATTTTAAAAATAATACTATAATTGATTGTTGGATCATTACGGTGAAAAGGATGGGCGTGCGTGAACAATGGTAAAACTGCATAGGATGCAGATGAGCTGTGCTCCAAGCCATCGCCAAGAAACAATTCTTTAGACTTTATTCTTATTTTGGAGCAAATAAAGAAAAACACAATAAAAATGAAAAATGCATGCAGGTATGGCGATCGGCGGCTTCGCAGATCTTCTTCTCGCTTTCAACCGGTTTCGGCCAACTCCTCACGCTGGCCAGTTACAACAAATTTCACAACAACTGCTACAGAGACGCACTCATTGTGTCTGTCGTGTGAGTTTGGGTCTTATCTATACTACCAAAACAGGAAGACGTATGTGTGTACATATGTCTGTGGCCCCCTCCCTCGGGGGCACGGTTCAGTTTTCACGGGTAGCTTTGGGTATGCTAACGGGTTTTCGGATAGCCCAGGGTGCGCGGGCGCGAAGCTTTAGCCGGGCCCCGTCTAGTTTAAGCTGGAATGAGATGAAAACGTTTTCTGTGTGATGTTTCAGTAACAGTTTCACCAGCATCTACGCCGGTTTTGCCATCTTCTCGACGCTCGGCTCGATGGCGCACGAATTGAAGAAAGATGTTTCGGCGGTGGTTGAAGATGGTTGGTCTAAAGCGTCGATTCTAAGTTAGCGAATCAATGAATCAATCACTGACAGGTGTTGCCCTGGCATTCGTTGTCTATCCCGAGGCGATCAGTCGCATGCCCTACCCACCGATTTGGGGCATTCTCTTCTTCGCCATGATCGTAACGCTCGGCATCGACAGTCAGGTTCGTATTCTATAACAACCTGTCCAAACTCACAATCATAATCGTACCCATCAATCTAATGTTTCACTTACATAGTTCTCCATGATCGAAGCAGTGATCACGTCAATCATGGACTCGTTCCCGCATTTGCGACCAAAGAAATGGCTGGTGCTCGGCGTCTATTGCATCATCGGATTCGTATTGGGATTGCCAATGTGTCTCGGTGTTGGTAGATTGGCATTATGAAACATTAACCTAGCCGCAACACTCCCTGAATTTGCAGGGTGGGGTGTACATTTTCACCCTGATCGACAACTACGCCGGTACATACAGCCTGGTCATCATCGCATTGGCTGAAATGCTCATCGTCTCGTATGTGTACGGTAGGTGAATGAGCATTGGCTCACTTGAAATAATTTTATGATTTGTCAAATAATTGGCTGCGCACCTGATTTGCGGATGTCAAACAAGCTTTTTTTATCGATGGTGTGATGCCCGGCCTCATCAGTAAAATCATGTAACAACAGTAAGTCGTGCCTGTTTCGCATCTATTATACATACTTTCAGGGACAGCTTGTTGGCCGGACATCTTCAGTTTAGTCCGCCAAACAAACTAATAACGATTGCTTTCCCTTCACCATTCAGGGTTGACTCGCTTTCGTCGCGACATCGACCTGATGCTGGGTGCACATCACAGCTTCATTTGTCGATTGGTCGGTCCATCTGGCTGGTATTGGCGCATCACCTGGGGTGTGGTCGGACCAATCATGCTATTCGTTAGTTTGGCCCCTGTCACTGATGATGCCCTGGTGAACCCCGCGGTGGGTGAAATGGGCAAATTAGCTGACAAACGATTGGGACGTAATTTTCCAAAATGTCGGTGCACCAGGTGATCATCAGTGCAGCAGCATAAGTATCTAACCATTGCGTTGCCTTGCCAGATCATGCTGCTCGTATCAATCATCAACAACGCCACATCAGTCAAAGGCCACAACAAGAGCTTCCCATGGACGGCTGACTTGTTGGGCTGGATCATCGGTGTACTGCCACTCAACTGCATTCTCGTTTTCGCTCTCACTATGATGGTCATGTATTACAGGCTAAAAGTGGTGAGTTATGGGAAGGCCACTATACGTTCGCAAGTATAGCTACTGACTACAGGTCATCAAATGACATGATTCCTCTGTACAGTGTATTTGTCTCGCTCCCGCAGAAACGGACATCGTTAGGTACATTGTTTTTATGCGGGAATGAAATGTATGACGGTGTGTACGTTTGCTCACTTTTGCTGCTAAATTTTCCTGTATACGTAATCGAGCTATGAGTGAATCAATGATGAATGAATCAATCAATCACTCACGCAGCCATTCTTCAAACTGTTCCGCTCGACCATCGACTGGTGTCCGGCGCATGAACGCGCCGATCCGAGTCACGGCAAAAGGGTGAAGTACAAAGTGGAAACGGGGGAAATACGGGATGAAGACAACGAGGACAAAGTGAAGGAAAACGATGAAGAAAAACAGACTACCGACCAAAATCAGAATGAACTGAGAAACAGAAAGCTGAAATCGTGAGCAACAACAAAGTGAAATGACAGACAAAATCCCAATAACAAAAAGATATAACAAAACTGCCTGCCCTCACAAACTTTGCTGGAACACGTACATAAGGCCGAAATATTCAACTATAATTATAGATTCAATCCAGAGCATTTTCTTCCCGGTCATAAAATGTGAATGAGCCTTTGTTGTTGGTAAGTCGATAAGAGCACAACCATTTTGATAAAAGTTTATTCAGTCTGGAGCTCAATTCAACATGCACTGAACTTGCAGAAGTTGCTTTGAAACTGAAAGCTGCAAAAGCAATGTGATAAAGTAAGAACAGCCGAAAATCAGGATTTTACAAACATAAAAAAGTGAATCAACCAAATAAAATTGGAATGTACATGAGTTCTTATAAAATGCCACAAATAAGACTGCGCAAATAATGGTAATATCGCGATTATGAGTGGTTTAACTTTTACAAAAGTATAAAATGAAGGATGATTCGGAACATACGAAGTCTGACAATCAAGAGGCTAGCGTTTTACAATTAGAACACCGGGAGGATGCTGCACACCTAAAGTTTCACACACCTAGCGTCGTCGCCACAACGAAATTGTTTATAAAAATAAACAAACAGCAAGATGTTTCACAAATAATTGTTCACAAGGACAACACGGAGCCCTCTCTCTTCACTTGTGCATCCACTTTGCCTGTTTGTGCAGGGAGACTGCGTGCTGACAACAGACTTTGACTGCGGGTGATGGGACCAGTATTAGCTACAGTGCTGTTGATGGCAGCTGAAGTGGCCGCATCTGAAAATTTGGGTGGGGCCTACATGTATATGTGATTATTGTATTTGGGAAACGATGCTTCATGCCTCATGATGAACGTTGACCATATACAATGTGTCTCATTAATTACACGTGAAATCGTCAGTCGATTTCAAAGTACGCAACAGCCTATAGGGGTGAAAGCTCTGGGTTGCGTGTTTCATAATGAAGGTGTAAACCAGGATGAAACATTACCTCGAGCAGTGTTGGGAGGCGATCGGGCCGACAAACTGGCGAGTTTTTGACTGTGAGAAGATCGAATACTGGATGTGCGACGTGGTTGGGTGACTGCATCGCCACTTCCTGCAGACAATATAGAAAACATTAAAATAGGTTATTTTCAAATATTTTCCAACTTCAAAACGGCAAGCAGACCTGGGCTGGTGGAGGCTGTGGCCAGACTCCGTCCACTTGTTGTTGACGTACGACGACTCGAACCTGGAGCTTGTATTTTTTTAATATTTTTGGCCTTTAGGTTGATGAGAAACGGTAGCATAAAATTAATCATTGAATTTGAATTTCTATTTGAATTACTGTACCTGGATTTAATCCGCTCTGACGACGTCGACTGGTGGTTGAAGATGGAAACCCACTTGTTCCCGGTGAATCGTTGTCATTTCTATAAATGCGGCATTGACGTAATTCTATGGAAATCGTACGAGCTTTTCTTTCATGATCAAATATTGTTTATTCATCGTCTCAAAGCGACCAAGTTTACCAAGTTATCGTCAGTGCCAGTGCACCAGCCACTGCCGGTGGTCAATCGTTGAACACAACACTGAGAAAGCTTTTTTAGATCGCTACATCTGTGAATTCCCGCCTATTTCAAGTGCAAACTGAACAAAAAGTGTCTTTAATTCAAATAAAACAGACCCGCACATACCGACAGAACAGCTCAAAGTAATAATGTTCCAGCAAAGTGTCATCATAGGGTGGGGGTGGTGATTCTCCAGTTCCTGGCGCCCCAGTTAATGTGGCATCATAGCTGGGTGGTGGTGCTGGGGTGCCTGTAAAATGAACTTAAAACGGTTGAAAATTCTGAGGGCGGTTCCGAACCCGCGTTCATTCATTATCATAACCGCGCAACCGATTGAGCTACGCTGCTTAACCTGTGCCAGTGTTCACCAACGGGTCTGTGCTGCGTGCACCAACGAACGGACTTGCATTGGGGTGCTCTAGCTCATTGACGGTGTCTAGTTGACTCAGCTGGAACAGAGATCATAGAAATTTATTTCAAACAAATTATACAGTGATAATAGCATTTTACAGCTTTCGTGGTTTACCGTTTGTTCAGCTTCAGCCCTGGCTTGAGCCAGAAACGCCGCACGACGCTTGCGAACAGCGCGAACTTCTGTAAAATAGTAAAAAAAACTGCAGTAGGATACACGATTTTCAATCAAATCAACTATATTTCTGTCCTTGAACAGAAATGTCCACCAACGTTCACACTGATCTCACACTGATCTTTGAAGTGTTACATTCAAATTTCAGAACTCGGGGTGACACGACGTGTGCTCGCATCACGCACATCCAGAATCAGACAATGTCCACGTTGTTCAACCTGGCAAGACTTCGTGGGAAGAAACGGACGCTCGATGAGTGTGCTGGTTGGCAGAACTGTGGGTGCACGTCAGTAACTTTGTGTCGAGCGACATAAAAAATGCATTGTGGGTGCACGTTCTGCATCTGGCAGAAACTTGTCATCATCATTCATTTATCGCGTGATATCCTTTCTGAGGTGCTCGTGTGGCCTAGCGCCTTACCGGGCGACTGTTCCAATCCTTGACGTTTCGTTTTTATTGTGCTCAACTTCACTACTGAAACTACATTCACACACTTTGACATTTTTTGACCGGTTAGTACAGACACGTCCCACGCCATCAGAGTGCGGAACAGTTTGGTAAAAACGAGACGTAGAAGCCATTTAGAGGGCTAATTTTTTACCAGGAAGAACTTTGAACTGTAATGCTGCACAGCCGCGAGCCCATTATCCCATCAGTTGGTGCTGCATCACACAGTGCACATGCATTTGGAAACACAGGAGATACCCAACGTCGAACAACCCTTGCATAGTTCTGCTTTGGCACTCACGCAGCTGAATGTGCACAGGTTTCGTAGCGCCTGCTCGAAACCAAATAGGCGTGTGAGTTTGAGCCATAGCTGCCGACATCTGTGCACACAAGCTACATGATTGTGCGGAGCGCTGTATGAGCTAAAGCTTACCATACCCATCAGACATAACCATTCCAGTGCTATGCTGTGCTCATGCATAACGTTAATAGTGGCCGAAAATCGATATGCACTGGCCCTGTGAGTTGGTATTCGCTTGGGCAAAGGCGAAGTGGAAACTTTGTACACGTTTTTGTATTTTGGTTTGTGCAATGTTCGATCCCTATGTACGGTTGACTATTCTGCTGCTGCGAAACTGTGATTGATAGTGGGTACTGGGGGCTTTCAGTTAAACCTGAACTAATTTCAGTTCTACAGGGTAAAGTCTAATACGATGAAATTCTAACACCTGGACGAGACAACAACATCATGAGCGGTGAGCTTTCTCTAAGTTTCTTCAGCAGAAAATTTTCAGATTTGTGTATTTATATTTTTATTAGAATAAAACCAGCGAGTCACATGTGTTAACCTTCAACATTCATTGCAGTCTGCCAGGACAACTACTTCTTTTGCGACAACGAATGTAAGCCGCTGACGGTGGTGGCCAGATGTGACGGACATTCTGATTGTCTGGATGGAACTGACGAATCATTTTGCGTCAAAGGTTGGGGTGGGGTAGATTTTCGATTTTTATGTTTACTCTGATGAGCGAGGTGCACAGACCTCATCAGTGTAACAACACAACTGGTGAAATGGCATCAAGCACGAAATGAACAATCCACTCAGGTAGGATGGAGAATCTGTCCATCCAAATTGTCTTGAATGTGGTTTTTCAGTTTTCCGCCAGCCCCGCGAGAATGATCAAATGTACCACGCTCCAACGGTTGATGTGATCACGACCACAGTGCTGCCCACAATATTCGGCTGCATTCTGTTGGTGATCGCCATGTTGGTTGGCATACACAAATGCAAACAGTATGAGCTAGACAGGTTGGCTATACGCAAGCAGGACTGTACAGCTGGCTGGCATGCTGGTGCACTGGAGACCAGAAGCCTTTTCCGAATTTTTAACCGTAAAATTCATTCAGAATAATGGAAATGCGCCGGACACGTCGTGTGGTGCAGCGAGTAACTCAACGACTTCGAGAGAAAAATATGAAAACGTTGGAACGTTGGTGGACATTTCTGTTCAAGGACAGAAATATAGTTGATTTGATTGAAAATCGTGTATCCTACTGCAGTTTTTTTTACTATTTTACAGAAGTTCGCGCTGTTCGCAAGCGTCGTGCGGCGTTTCTGGCTCAAGCCAGGGCTGAAGCTGAACAAACGGTAAACCACGAAAGCTGTAAAATGCTATTATCACTGTATAATTTGTTTGAAATAAATTTCTATGATCTCTGTTCCAGCTGAGTCAACTAGACACCGTCAATGAGCTAGAGCACCCCAATGCAAGTCCGTTCGTTGGTGCACGCAGCACAGACCCGTTGGTGAACACTGGCACAGGTTAAGCAGCGTAGCTCAATCGGTTGCGCGGTTATGATAATGAATGAACGCGGGTTCGGAACCGCCCTCAGAATTTTCAACCGTTTTAAGTTCATTTTACAGGCACCCCAGCACCACCACCCAGCTATGATGCCACATTAACTGGGGCGCCAGGAACTGGAGAATCACCACCCCCACCCTATGATGACACTTTGCTGGAACATTATTACTTTGAGCTGTTCTGTCGGTATGTGCGGGTCTGTTTTATTTGAATTAAAGACACTTTTTGTTCAGTTTGCACTTGAAATAGGCGGGAATTCACAGATGTAGCGATCTAAAAAAGCTTTCTCAGTGTTGTGTTCAACGATTGACCACCGGCAGTGGCTGGTGCACTGGCACTGACATAACTTGTAAACTTGGTCGCTTGAGACGATGAATAAACAATATTTGATCATGAAAGAAAAAGCTCGTACGATTTCCATAGAATTACGTCAATGCCGCATTTATAGAAATGACAACGATTCACCGGGAACAAGTGGGTTTCCATCTTCAACCACCAGTCGACGTCGTCAGAGCGGATTAAATCCAGGTACGGTAATTCAAATAGAAATTCAAATTCAATGATTAATTTTATGCTACCGTTTCTCATCAACCTAAAGGCCAAAAATATTAAAAAAATACAAGCTCCAGGTTCGCGTCGTCGTACGTCAACAACAAGTGGACGAGTCTGGCCACAGCCTCCACCAGCCAGGTCTGCTTGCCGTTTTGAAGTTGGAAAATATTTGAAAATAACCTATTTTAATGTTTTCTATATTGTCTGCAGGAAGTGGCGATGCAGTCACCCAACCACGTCGCACATCCAGTATTCATCTTCTCACAGTCAAAAACTCGCCAGTTTGTCGGCCCATCGCCTCCCAACACTGCTCAGGTAATGTTTCATCCTGTTTACACCTTCATTATGAAACACGCAACCCAGAGCTTTCACCCCTATAGGCTGTTGCGACTTTGAATCACTACATTTCACGTGTAATTATGAGACACATTGTATATGGTCAACTTCATCATGAGCATAAGCATCGTTTCCCAAATACAATAATCACATAACATGTAGGCCCCACCCAAATTTTCAGATGCGGCCCTTCAGCTGCCATCAACAGCACTTAGCTAATACTGCCCATCACCCCGCAGTCTTTGTCACACGCAGCTCCCTGCACAAACAGCAAAGGCACGAGAGAGAGGGCTCCGTGTTGCCTTTAATTATTTGTGCTCTTCTGTTTTTATTTTAAACCACACTCGAACCTGGAGCTTGTATTTTTTTAATATTTTTGGCCTTTAGGTTGATAGAAACGGTAGCATAAAATTAATCATGAATTTGAATTTCTATTTAATTACGTACCTGATTTAATCCCTCTACACTACTGGTGGTTGAGATGAAACCCACTTGTTCCCGTAATCGTTGTCATTTCTATAAATGCGGCATTACGTAATTCTATAATCACAGCTTTTCTTTCATATCAATATTGGTTATTCATCGTCTCAAAGCGACCAAGTTTACCAAGTTATCGTCAGTGCCAGTGCACCAAACCGCTGCCTGTGGTCAATCATTGAACACAACACTGAGAAAGCTTTTTTAGATCATCGCTACATCTGGGAATTCCCGCCTATTTCAATTGCAAACTAAAAAAAGTGTCTTAAATTCAATTAAAGCAGACCCGCACATACCGACAGAACAACTCAAAGTAATAATGTTCCAGCAAAGTGTCATCATAGGGTGGGGGTGGTGATTCTCCAGTTCCTGGCGCCCCAGTTAATGTAGCATCATAGCTGGGTGGTGCTGCTGGGGTGCCTGTAAAATTAAATTAAAACGGGTGAAAATCGTGGGGGCGGACCCGAACCCGCGTTTATTCATTATCACAACCGCGCAACCGATTGAGCTACGCTGCTTAACCTGTGCCAGAGTTCACCAACGGGTCTGTGCTGCGTGCGCCAACGTACGGGCTTGCATTGGGGTGCTCAAGCTCATTGACCGTGTCTAGTTGACTCAGCTGGAACAGAAATTTATTTCAAAATAAGTTGTAGATGTGATAATAGCATTTTACAGCTTTCATGGTTTACCGTTTGTTCAGCTTCAGCCCTAGCTTGAGCCAGAAACGCCGCACGACGCTTGCGAACAGCGCGAACTTCTGTAAAATAGGAAAAAACGACACTAGCATACGCGATGTCCAATCAAATCAACTATATTTCTGTCCTTGAACAGGAATGTCCACCAACGTTCCAACGTTTTCATATTTTTCTCTCGAAGTCGTTGAGTTACTCGCTGCACCACACGACGTGTCCGGCGCATTTCCATTATTCTGAATGAGTTTTACACTTAAAAATTCGGAAAAGGCTTCTGGTCTCCAGTGCACCAGCATGTCAGCCAGCTGTACAGTCCTGCTAACGTATAGCCAACCTGTCTAGCTCATACTGTTTGCATTTGTGTATGCCAACCAACATGGCGATCACCAACAGAATGCAGCCGAATATTGTGGGCAGCACTGTGGTCGTGATCACATCAACAGTTGGAGCGTGGTACATTTGATCATTCTCGCGGGGCTGGCGGAAAACTGAAAAACCACATTCAAGACAATTTGGATGGACAGATTCTCCATCCTACCTGAGTGGATTGTTCATTTTCGTGCTTGATGCCATTTCACCAGTTGTGTTGTTACACTGATGAGGTCTGTGCACCTCGCTCATCAGAGTAAACATAAAAATCGAAAATCTACCCCACCCCAACCTTTGACGCAAAATGATTCGTCAGTTCCATCCAGACAATCAGAATGTCCATCACATCTGGCCACCACCGTCAGCGGCTTACATTCGTTGTCGCAAAAGAAGTAGTTGTCCTGGCAGACTGCAACGAATGTTGAAGGTTAGCACATGTGACTTGCTGGATTTTATTCTGATAAAGATATAAATGCACAAATCTGAAAATTTTCTGCTGAAGAAACTTAGAGAAAGCCCACCGCTCATGATGCTGTTGTCTTGGTCCAGCGGTCCAGGTGCTAGAATTTCATCGTATTAGATTTTACCCTGAAGAACTCAAATTAGTTTAGGTTTAACTGCAAGCCCCCAGTGCCCAGTATCTCAGTTTCGCAGCAGCAGAATAGTCAACCGTACATAGGGATCGAACACTGCACAAGCCAAAATACAAAAACGTGTACAAAGTTTCCACCGCCTTTGCCCAAGCGAATACCAGCTCACAGGGCCAGTGCATATCGATTTTCGGCCACTATTAACGTTATGCATGAGCACAGCATAGCACATGGAATGGTTATGTCTGATGGGTATGGTAAGCTTTAGCTCACAGCGCTCCGCACAATTATGTAGCTTGTGTGCACAGATGTCGGCAGCTATAGCTCAAACTCACACGCCTATTTGGTTTCGAGTAGGCGCTACGGAACCTGTGCACATTCAGCTGCGTGAGTGCCAAAGCAGAACTATGCAAGGGTTGTTCGACGTGGGTATCTCCTGTGTTTCCAAATGCATGTGCACTGTGTGATGCAGCATCCAACTGATGGGCTAATGGGCTCGCGGCTGTGCAGCATTACAGTTCGAAGTTCTTCCTGGTAAAAAAATTAGCCCTCCAAAGGGCTTGCTTCTACGTCTCGTTTTTACCAAACTGTTCCGCACTCTGATGGCGTGGGACGTGTCTGTACTAACCGGTCAAAAAATGTCAAAGTGTGTGAATGGAGTTTCAGTAGTGAAGTTGAGCACAATAAAAACGAAACGTCAAGGATTGGAACAGTCGCCCGGTAAGGCGCTAGGCCACACGAGCACCTCAGAAAGGATATCACGCGATAAATGAATGATGATGACAAGTTTCTGCCAGATGCAGAACGTGCACCCACAATGCATTTTTTATGTCGCTCGACACAAAGTTACTGACATGTACCCACAGTTCTGCCAACCAGCACACTCATCGAGCGTCCGTTTCTTCCCACGAAGTCTTCCCAGGTTGAACAACGTGGACATTGTCTGTTATTGCTGGATGATGCGTGCATGCGAGCGACACGTTCCGACCTGTGCACCCCGAGTTCTGAAATTTGAATGTAACACTTCAAAGATCAGTGTGAGCCAATTATTAGCCCGCCATATGACTTCCGAGCCTCATACACCATCATCTGGAACTGGGCCTTCAAATATGCCCGTGTGTCCGCGTCCAGATCACGTGCCATACAGAACGACATCGACGCACTCTGCTGTTTCTCCCGATCCTTGTCCATCATGTCCTGCATTGGAAGTAGAAAAATTACATATGTACATACAGGACTTATCGTGAAATACGAATACAAGAAATTCAACCGATTAACCGCATACATTTATGTTTCGAATTTGGTAAAGCCTGAAAACACGAAAGCAGACGTTAAAAGAGTGCTGCTTGTTAACCTGCGTTTGCCGCAAGTACTGCAGAAATTCGCGATCAATATCGTCGTCGTCATGTCTCGATGCCTTGCGCCTGGGGGCCTTGTGTTTCGGGCGGGTCGGAGCGGCAGTGCATTTAGGGCTCGTTTCGTCGGCGTTTTCGTCATGATCCTTCCATACTTCCATCTTATAAAGCATGTGAGGTTGCCTTGGGCACTTTTGATCCACGAGCATGCTTTAACTCGCTAAAAAGTGAACAAATAGTAAAGACACACAAGTAAGCTTACACACGAAAGTGCTTGTTTGTCTGAAATGAATGCAAATATACATAATGATAATATACTTGCTGTACATAACTGGCACGCAAAACAGTCAAATTACTGCAATTGGACATGTCCCAGCATCTAATGCACGCGTCAAATGCACCAAAACCGGATCAAAATTAGAACCGGTTCTAATTGGGTTTTTTCCGTTTTCCGGTGCAAAATATTAGGCCAAACCGGGAAAACGGGAAAATGGATCATTGTGAAGACACCAACCGTGAAAACGGGAAAACGGATCATTGTGAAGACACAAAACGTGAAACCGGGAAAACGGAAAAACTGAAAACGGGAAAACGGGTCATTGTGAAGACGGCCTTACGAATTACCGGGAATATGTCAGCACCAGAAAACTGTGACCCCAAGTGCAGACACCAATTAGCAGGTTACCGTGTCAACACAGCCAACTCCTTCACTCAAAGGGTTTTGAAATTAGAGCTTAGTGCACTATGGAGAATCATGTCCGCGAACTGTATTTCCTTAATTCGCTGTGGTTGCCCTGCGTGCACGTCGGTCACGTTTCTACTGGGTGCTTTTGCCCGCCCATGGATGTTTCTTCGCGACACGTTTGGTTTTGTTCGAAGTGGAACTACTGTATGACGTTAGCTGGTGTTTGTAGGCTTCTTTTTTAACAACACCACGGTCCTGTGCGTTCGGTGACCTTTCCGTGACGCCGATACGACTCGCTTCAAACTTCCATGGGTTCGGTGGAACATTGCTGAATGAAGAAACAACACTTGTTAAGTTGTGCATTGACAAGTAAACCATGGAGCGGACACAGAAAATAGGCACAGAAAGAACGTAAACCCGTGTACACGCATACGCAGAACACTTTCCTTATTTTCAATTTTTTCACATCACCGGCTGAACTACGATCACACACAATACGTATTCCTTCAAGTCGCTTGCAGCACACCAATTGAATAGGGCGCATCCTTCACGATCTTCTAAGCCACCTGGTCATATATAACCAACCGGGCCCACGTTCTTTTATATTCTTTTATATATGGTCTTCTATTTGAAAAAATTCTTCTGTGCCGTTATTTTCTTCTGACGTTCGTGCTTATCTAACCGCATGCAGGCGCAAACTGATCACCTACATATCGTGATGTACCGGCAGGCTTGGGTGCCTACGATTATAGTTCGAGAGTGTGCACTGCTCATCTTCCTCCTCCGCAAAGACTGTTTCATAAAGCGCCATGTCGCATTGTCTTGAAGAAAAGTTTTCCAATCATTTGCTTGTTTTGTCGTTTAATTCGTCAATGCAGTAAGCATGCAGTAGGACTAGGATGATGCAGAGATATAAGCAACCGTCTATAGGATGACCGTAGCTGGTTAAGGTTACTATAATAAATGAAAAAACAGCCGCAAAAGAACTCAAGTGAGTGCGGACATTACTTTCAAGGATTGCCACAATGTGCGCCATTTAATTTTCTTTGTTTAATGTGTATGCTTGTATTCACAGGTTAGGTTTGGTAAAGCTGGAGTTATACTTGTCCGTTTTGGGCTTGTAGATAGTGAGGGCAAATTTTTGTTATTTTTGTGATAGAGTTATAGCACAAATTTCGTCCAGCGTAAAAGTTGTTCACTTGGTGCGGGGGAACAACTGTTAGGGCGCGCCCATGTATGTTGGCCAGGGCCGGGGTCTCGGACATAGATTATTTTTCATGGCCCCGGCCCCGGCCCTGGCCTACATGGGCGCACCCTTACGCTGGTCGAAATTAGTGATCCAACTATATGACAAAATATGATCATAACAAAAATTTGTCCTCATTGTCTACAAGCGCAAAATGGACAAGTATAACTCCAGCCTAACAGTGTCCTAAGTAACGATCGCAAACAGCCATTGGAAAAAGACAACCATGCCCTCCGGGCACCCATTCCACCTGCCAGTGGCGTACAAACATGTGCCATGAAAGCACGATACGAGCAAAGCGATCAGGTGCCCATGCCGTGTGTGTCAGTTGCTGCTCAACGAATACGATAACATTCGGATCAAAATAAACGATTCCAGGTACCCAAGACGTACGCCGGAGAAAGTTGATTACCAAGATGAACGCAATAAACCTACCGTGAGCCTAGAGGGTGCTTAGGAAAACAATAATCGCTTCAGAGACCAAAGACGAGAACTACATACTCATCGACAGTCCATTATTTCTTCAGTTTTTTTTCAAGTGGCCACGATGATATCGACGTACGCCATTCCCACACTTTGTGTCCTGCTGGTCTCCGTCAATCTGTGTGGTTTCGGTTTAAATGTGATCGGGGTGTACGCTGTGAGACGAGCGCTGGCCCTGTCAAATGACGCCAAGTATATGTTATGCCACGTGTCATTGATGGCCATGGCAAACGCTGTTAACGTTGGCGTGCATGCTGCCGTGACGCTGGTGAAATATGACGATCCACCACAGGTTGGCCGGTGTCACGCATCATGCATTCCAAGTTTTTGTGCTGTCGGGCGGTTTTGTGAAGGTTACACAACAGTTCAGAATGTGACGGTTAACTTCAGTACACCGAAATCGAGTGTCTGCTGCAAGCTGGAGCGTTCGTTTACCTCGGGAACCTGATAAATCTATCATTATTCGGACTGATGGTACAACGATGGCTGATCACACGGCGTTTTCTAAGCCAACAGTGTCTATTCGCCAAGAGGAAAACACATGGGTAAGACAGACAAAAACAAAACACTCGACAGACGTGTTTTATAACTATATTATGTCACAGCAGAACCTGGAGAGCAACATCGATCCCTCCAAGTGGCGGGTCTATCCCACAAACGTTGGCGTTAATCGGAGCTGTGTGGTTGGCATCAGCTTTCATGACCATGCCATTGCCTGTGCTCATGTATTTGGCAAAGTCCATACCACCGCCGGGCAGGTACTGTCGTGAAATCAATGTTCGTTTTTGCTATTATCGTGAGAGAATACCAGTCGACATTCAAAACACAGGTACTGTTTAATGATGAATTTGGTCAACGAAGCGCCAACTGTGCCTAAGCTGATCGCTTCAGCAACCATTATCTGTGGAATATTGTGTGCCTGGCGTGCATTTGAAAGCAGACGACCGTGCATTCGAACCGACGAGCAGACGGCTGAAAGCCAAATTCAAGAAGTTGCTTTGTCACAATCAGGTAGCCCCAGCCGAACATGGCTTAGGTAGCGCCGCCGTTTTGTACCATAACGATCTAGTGACCACCTGGACTAATGCGTATAACATAGCCCTAAAGCATAACATTAATGGACAGTTACCAATGAGAAAGTACGATAGGACCACAGCCAATCCCGTGTGATTGCTGGAACAAACTGTATGACCACCACCACATTTTAAATGAAAGGTTCTCACAAGCTCTGATGTGGTTTTCCCCAGCTCTGTATGTCATTGTTTTCGCAAAATGGTTTCGACATATTTGCTTTAATTGTTTGTTCTAATGTTTGTACTCATGTGCTGGATTTCATTGACATTAAAAAATTGGAACATGTACAGTACATAATTATGGATGTCGTAGTGTTCGGAACGCTTATAATTTAGTGTTTGTCTAATGTATGTATGCGTACAATCACGATTGCGCTATTGTGAAGACTTTTTTTGCGCTATGATCTGCAACCAAGAGGATGTGTACCTAGCTGCTGCAAGGCAATATGTTGGTTTTAGAATGCAACTTGTGTGAAATAGTTGAAAGTCACATAGCAACGTTTGTGTGTCCACAGCCGAAACTTCACATAGAATCTCACATAATACTCGGATTTCTCTGTTTTCGGTGGTTTGTTCACTATGCTGTCTCTGCAAAGTCAACAGATAAAGATACAGCAATTAAAGAAGTATGTCGTGCAAAATGCCCATGTTTGCCTTATCTGTCCAGTAGTTTAGCATCCTTTGCATCTGCAGGAGTCGAAATCGTCGAACGGATTCGTTCAAAGGTACATACATGCTGGGTGGGGTGTGGCAGGGACCGATTATGTGTCATTTCCTCGCGTGAGAAAGTTCCTTGCGTGAACATTCTCATCGCGTGTGACTTTTCCTTGCGTACATTTTCCTCGTGCTGCGACACTTCCTCGCGTCCATAGTTAAGGAATATTTGAAGTTTCCTCCTTATCAATCACCATAAGCAAGCCATGAAGCTATCAAAATCTCCGCATGACTTCAGCTTCCAGATACCTACTAACCCATTGCAGAAAGAACCACGAAGTTGGCGCGAAACACGAAATAAATAAAAACTTGCATATTTGCGTTCACAGCTCGTTTATTACCTACTTTACTGAAAGTGACTTTTTGCAAAGTTGCGGAGATTAAGCTTATGGTGGGAGATAGAAACGTGCGATGGTATGAAAAGTATGTATCAATGGAATCCGCTGCTCCATCTGCGTGCGATGGTGCAAAGTACAATGCTATCTGAACAAGTGGGAAGCCGTGAAGCCATCAACAGCAATTGCATGCACATGTATACAGTATGTACAAAGGTATGTACCCAAGACACCACCACCATCAAGATGTTGCAGCCAAGCGCACACGCACGTAAACACTGCCGAGGATCAGCCAGAGGATGTACACGACGCGAATACAGAATTTGAACAACCGCCTCACACCCTTTTGCAACATTAACAGTCAACGGATTATGTTCAAACTTGAGACTGGAGGGGCCTGTGCGTGCACATTGTGTGCCTTGTCAGCCAGTGTTGTTTGCAACGCAGTGCTGTGCTTTTGCTTTGTTTGCGCATCTGAAAATCTTTTTTGATGTTTATTTTTCCGCTTTTCAGCATTGGAATGTTCGGAACACAAGCCCGTAACAAGGGCAGAGACTTCGGTCCAGCGATCCAGGACCATTTGAATGTCAGAAAAGACGCAACAATTTTCCCGTTTCACTCAGCCCGGCATCGTGACGGTGTGTACGAATTCGCAGTCAGGAACACGTACAAGAATGGAACGCAACGCTGTGCATGTCTTGGATGTGAGAAAGCACATTGGGTACGGTTATGATTGGATTCTTTGACTAGTTTAGCGCTGTTATCATGCCCATCGACAGAAGTGAGTAGATTATAAGGTGACACTGAGCATTGATTACCATTTTTGGCATGGTCGTTCTTGTGGTCATGTGTCATGTCTTGTCTTGTGTTCCATACCTTTCATCTTCATTTGTTTTCAGAAACAGAAAGCGATTGATCAGAAGAAGAACAAACAAGACTACAAGAATCTGAAGATCGCTAGGGTGTCGGTCAAAAATGGACGATTCGTGGACACCGACCCCGATTACCCGGAGCACGACAAACAGGGAAATCCACATTGTTGCACGTTCAAACAAAAGGAGGTTGCGGTTGTGAGCAGACAGAAGTACAGGTTCGAGTCCCCAAGTCTTTCTCCACAGTATTGTCTTTATTGGGTCTCATCAGATCAATTTACATGTGAGCAACTAACTCGCGCTGATGTTTCAGGCAAAAATGCAAAGAACTACAAACAAATGGTCAGGCGCCACTAAAGGCCTGGGACAACATGACCGATCAAGTCCGAAATCAGTACGCAGGTCAACCATCGAAAATCAGGCAGATTGTGGACCAGTTGCCCGATTACAACGTTAGGAGAACGCTGTCGAGAAACGCGTCAACTGGACTGCAGCGCATCCACGAGTTTGCCCACGACAGACGTCTCCCAGAGTCACTGTGTGTAAGTTGGTACACTTTACGGTGTTTTAGAAGTTTAGAGCAGTGAAACATCACACAGCTTGTCAAACACGCGCTAATTGCCTGGTTGATGTTTCACATGGCATTTTAGATCGCGAAGGAGTACTGCACACCGGATCGACGCAACTATCTGGCGAGTTTGGCTGGTATCCCAGAACGTGAGCTGCTGGTCATCTATTTCGAAACTGATGCTTCAAAACCGCCAATGATAGTGAGTTATTACGAAGGTTTTGAGTTTGATAATAAGGGTATGTACCTATACTGCGTTTTCATTGCAGGTGCTGTCGTCCCGCAAGCAGCTCGAATATTTCCGAATTGCCAATCAAATCAGTGCGGATCAGGGTTGTTTCAAAAAAAAAGTGGTCAATTAAAAATTTTTTTTTTAAAAAAAAAAATTTTTTTTTGAAACTCAGATTTTGCTTTTTTTTTAATAAAAAAAAGTTGCCCAAAATGGGCTAAAATGTCCAAAAATGGCCTTTTTCGAGGCAAAAAATTGGCACTTTTTTCTGTGGACGAGACAATTTTTCCAAAATCGCGCCTGCGGCGCCCTGTATTGTCCCCAAATCCGTACAGGGATGCGCGGGGCTGGTCTTTTATAGTGATGTGGCACCGATAATGTGCTACTACATGCTACTACACATATGTATATATATGCAGGTCTGGTGCAAAACCGGGCGGCAAAGTCGATCTGACGCGCAAGATTTGGGCTGTAATCGATATTTTGATGGTCGTATATCAGATATACGGCATTAGATGCATTAAAATACGTTGTACGGCATGCTACAATACATCAGAGTAACATCGTTAGTGAACATCAACCTCAGACTGGTCGGAGACCATGGAATCTGCACAATACTACCGGGTGTCACCACACAAGTTCGGTCTGAGGCGAAAATTTTTCAATTTTTGAAAAATATGTTGTATCGATTTCATTTATCCTGAAACGTCGTTTGCAACACTTTTTCTAATAAAAAAATTTTTCGTCAAAAAAAATCAAAAAAAAAATTTTTTTTTTTAAAAAAAAAGCTCGTTAATAAAAAATTTTTTTTTTCAACCCTGGTGCGGATGGCACGTTCGATGCACGCATATACATATAGTCCAGCCACCAGCTCATGAGACGACTTTTTTAAAGCTTGCTTGGCCGCATTCAAAAATGCTCCAGATACACGTGTTTTCGCAAACAAAAGAAAGAGATTGGCTGAGGGAGATGATGACAAGTTCCAGCTGGCTGACCTCAATTTGTTGCGTGCTTACGCGAACAGCAGCGTTGTTCAGCACACAAATGTTTTGGGAGTCAAGAGGGAATTTACGCACCGAGTGGAGAGCGTGTTTTTAAAAAATACGTGCGTTTCTCTTTCTTTCATTTCCGAAATACGTGGAACCGGAACATTGTTGGATCCGCACAAGCCAATTTAAAAAAAAGTCGTCTCATGAGTTCGTGGCTGGACTATACGCAACAATCCATTAATCGAAATACTGATGGGTTGGTTGCCCTTGGTCACCGCTCACGCACGCGAGGAAGTATCCCGGGGTCAATCTGTCCAGATACGGTAGCACACGCGAGGAAAAGTCGCAGCGCGAGGAGAATCTGGCTTCACGTGAGGAACTTTCCCACGCGAGGAACTGACACAGGCAAGGAAAAGTCGCAGCGCGAGGAACTGTCCCCGGACCCAGGGACCGGGTTTCACTTTCTCTTGGCATAAAATGTTCTTGCTCATCACACACTATTGTGCAGCATCAGCCAGCTACTTGTGTTCCAAAACGGGTATCCGAAAAGTCGTTTCAATCGTACCCGATCCGACATCGCTCTCACCCCAGCTAATAGGAGCCGATCAGATTCGAACAGATTAGATCAGTGAGTCATGAAGTGTTTCTGCAGTTTATTACCTGTCCGTTTCGTGTCTGACTAACTTTAGATTATTCGACCATTCACTGCGATGAACCTGGGAGCTCAGAGAAACACAGATCGGCCCACATCATGCTCGGCCAGTTGGATTGGATCGATATCACGAAACAGCCCAGATAAGTAAATTAGGCCATGTCAAAAATGCTACTTTTCGATTGAAGTACATAGCACAAATGCTACTTTTCGGTTGAAGTATACATAGCACAAATGCTACTTTTCGATTGAAGCAGCATTTTTTTAGCGTTTTTGCACAATTTTACGTCAGATTTGGCCAATCTTAAGTGCTGAGACTTTTTCCAACCGAGGACGGGATATACAGTACCAGAGCCGCGTGGGACAGAATATGCACCAGTATAATCCAGAAGTGCCCATGTTACTATGAATTTCAAAAAAAAACTTGATCTTCGCAGACAACAACACAAAAGTATTTCCAATATGATTCTTCAGTGCCGCGCTGGCACCCAGAAGAGTTCATTTGCATGAAATGCGCACCACAATGGCTTTCAAACACGTTATTGTTTGAAATGAATTTGTTGCGTACGTAATGCTGATATTGGAAAAATTATAGATTGCTGCTTGGTGCAGTTGGATTTCCGCTAAGATAAGAAACTTGCACTAACTTTTCGAGCAACGTTGTCTGAAAAATATGTTTCAACTTCTGATTTTTGTTGTATTCTGCCTAACCACAAAAGGTAGTTATTTCTATGGCAGTTACTGGGAGCCAGTTGAGTTTGAAAAACACCATATAACTCAAAGTCAGCCTGGAGTAAAAGTGCGCATCACCACGCGTGGCCTGAGCTATGCCAGTACCTTGCTGGCACGAATGCTTCATCAACGGGTCACAAGAATGAAACTGCCAAAATTCCACAGCAAAATCACAAAAGGACCGGGCCATGGTGAAATAACGGTGTCTAAAATGAAGATCACAACATTTGAGTCGCCGGATTTCAGCTTTCAGCTGGTTCCACCGGACGCCTTTCAGTGGGACGTCAGTCAAATACGTTATTTCACTGTCCGTATTGCAGCATTTTCTGGCGATGCAACAAATTATTTGAAATTAAGGCATTCGACGGATTCGTGGAAGTTCGCGGCGTATTCTCGTTGTGGTACAAAGTTTTTGGTGAGAAATTCCAGGCACATGGGCAAGTGACCGGTTCGGTATCGCCTGCAAGCGTGTCTATTGAAGCGACCGTGCACCGCAATCAGCACAACTTGCCCGCATTCAAAGTGCTCCGTTGTGCGGCCAGATTGCGCCACGTTCAGGTACAGCACCAACACTACATCGCTGCTACTCTCATTGGCTAGATCCCCGAATTTCCACTTGTATTTGCAGAAGTTGCGGTTGGAATGGGCCTGATCCGTTCAGAAATAAAATTTCCTCTTCGAAGCCCTTGGAGTCCAATAGAATGGATGCTGAGAGTTCAATTCGCAATGGGCTGTTTTGCGCAGCTGTTTCAGATTTTGCACAGACTTTGTCCTATGCGCGCTGCGGCCTGCAAAACGGGAAAACACATATTTTCAGGTTCATCTGAGCGGCAGTGTTTCGGCTGAAATCCTCGATCTTTTTCGATCTGTCATTGCCAAATATTTGCGCAATTTTCTCCAACAAAAATTATGTGACGAAGTGGAAAACGTACTAGTTGAGACACTGAATCAGCGGATTCTTCATTTGCCGACAAAAGTGCACGTTTATGATGACTTTTATTTGACGTACGCCATGCCTTCGGATCCGATCATTGCCAAAGGATACATTGAGAGCAACCTGTGTATGGAAGTGACGTATCATGGTTAGATCCGCCGGTCATATAATCCTCTCTCAAGTGAACACAGTTCTAATATGTAGTTACTTTTTTACTTTGAATCCGTGATCAAACCTTTTGCATCCGCGGAAGGTGGAGCAGAGTTTGTCGATTTTTCTCTGGTAGGTATACTGTACTTTGGCAGAACATGCTTTCTGGAAATTACTGCGTTTACCCATGAGCACATCACAGAGCAGGGCATAAGCGAAAAATTTGACAAACTCCGTCTCATGCGCTGATACAATGTCCGCGCATTATTCGGCACGAGAAATTTTCAGGCGAAACCACTTCGTTGCGACCAACGCCCCTCCCCAACGTGCCGTCAAGTGAGTCCAATTCTCGCATGGTCTACATCTGGGGCTCAGACAACGTCGTGAATTCGCTGCTGCTTTCCGCTCATAAGCATAACAAGATACGGTACGAGATCAATAAGGACAAGAACAAGGATATTGCCGAATACCTGGCCGTCAACAAAAAATGGGGGTTCGATGTTTTAAGTATGCTGCTACATTTAGTGTTGTGGGCTGTGTGCTTATCAGGCGAGAGCCCTGGGACTTCAGCTGTCAGGGAAAACTTGACACCAGCTGTGGGGAAATGGTAAGCTCTGTCGACGACCGGCACTTTGGACGATCAAACACGGCCGATTTTTGCTCGATCTTTTACAATCACAAATTGAGAACTTGTTTTTATTTCAAACGTTTTTCTTTCCAGGTATCTAATTCCCGAAATGGGCTTCATGTACCCAAATAAATACGTTGATATCAACATCTGGACATCTAGGGCGCCGACGGTAAGACAGCGCCATTTCAGTTGCGAATTCGCCCTGTCCGTATAGGTAATTGCTGGATCCTTTCAGATGCACATTCATCCTCCTTCTTGGCCCGACCCCAGGAACCCCTATACCAACATAACGGCCAGATTTGAGCTCGATCTATACATCAACCCGTGGCGCGTTACTCAAACGCATTTGGTGAATTTTCAGTTGGATGTAGTAGCTCTACTTGAATTGACGATAAAGGGCAACATTTTGAAAGGAGAAGTGTCTATTGACTATGGCAAATTTCTGTTCACGGTTGGTGGAGAATTCAAAGAATTGCTGCTGCTTGCTTTGTTCTTTAAGTAAGTACAGAAAAATATTCAAAATGAACGGTTCGAGCAAACAACGAGAATTCGTTTGTGGCGGCACACTTTTGAAACAGCTCAGAGAAATTAGCTTTGTGCAAAAGATCTGTCCATGTGTAGCTTTATAGCCGAAATGCAATGTACACAGTCAGAAACAGAAATTGCCATAATCAGTCATGGAACGTAAACTGGGTCAGAAACAACTTTTTAGACTCTGAAAACGTGGGTTGGCCCGATACAAGACAGTGCCACAGGTTTGCTGGCAGACATCACTGAACCGTATGTGGTGAAAACGGTGAATAAAAGGCTGGAACGGGTGCCGATTCCGATAGTAAAAAATGTCACAATTTTGCGACCTGAAATGGCATTCTTCAACCGGACCTTCCAAGTTGATGCCGATTTTAAACTGCTGTGATGGGTTTTGAGCCTGATATATTTGAGACATTTCAACAGCATTATTCCTTTATACAGCATTTGTGAAACACTGGAAACGATATACGCCTTGTACAGTACCAGCTGCAATTTTTGGCTGATTGAGGCCTGCGCCTGCAGCGCCTGCAGGCTCACGAGCCTGCGCAGGCTCAATACAAAACATAGCAGCCTGGCAGGCTCGGCGCAGGCCCAGTGTATAAGCGGTCGCAGGCGCAGGCTCATGAGCCTGCAGAGCCTGCAGGCTCGGCGGATGCACAGCTACTTTTTGTGCTCTGTGATATGATTTTAAGTCAGTTTTTCTCAGTTGTTTGAAGCATTTATACAACGTTCATGTGAAAAAAACCAAAGCGTTGAAAGAATAAGCAATGAAACTGTCGATAAGGCCACATTTTATCCAGATTCACTGTTTAATAAGAAACAAGTTCCTTTTTCGCGTTTTTTGTCAAGTTTCAGCAGAAAACTATAAGAAAGGTAATCATGTACTAATAAAACATGCAACAAATATCCATATACTAATGCCTAAATACGAGATAATACGCACTCCGTCCATAAAAGGTACATGACTAAATGTCGCAAAAACAAGCAAGCGCAGCTGTGCATCCGCCGAGCCTGCAGGCGCTGCAGGCTCATGAGCCTGCGCCTGCGACTGCTTATACACTGGGCCTGCGAAGCCTGCGCCGAGCCTGCAGGCTCTGCAGGCTGCTATCTTTTGTATTGAGCCTGCGCAGGCTCTTGAGCCTGCAGGCGCTGCAGGCGCAGGCCTCAATCAGCCAAAAATTGCAGCTGGTACTGTATGTACGTGCATCAGTTTAACTACACATGAACTTTGTTTGCAATAAACACATTGCGGCCCAAATCACTGCAGTGGTTTCATTTTCAAAATCTGCATCCGTGTTGTCTTGCTGCTCCAATTTTGTGCTCAGTGACTCCGAAACGAGCGTGCGTGAAGCGATCCACCAGCTTTTCACGTGTAGCCAGTTGTTGTTGATCAAATTCTCGACAATATCGTCATTTCGATGCACATCCGCGGCGATTAACTTGATTGTCGACAGCTTCGAATGTTTCGTCGAATTCATCGTCGATTTTTAGTCTTCCGAGGATTTCCTGTCCAAAATAGCACGGTTTGGCTAATTTTAAACCTATGTGTGTTTAGCGGTCGAATATTTAAAAAAAAGAGTATTGAGGTTTTTTAAGTTTGGCAGGTACAAGGATTACATGACTTCTGTCACTACTTTGACAGACCATGCGCTCCATGAAAGACTGTGAAACATCAGTTAAAAACACGAAACGGAGAGTCAGCTTGTGAAACTTTATTTGCAGTAAATGCATGGTACAAATTAGTACATTAGTCGCATATGATATTTTTTTGTTGTAATGTCCAGCAAATGACAATAATTTTGTAACATTGAAAAGATGCAGAAGAAATCGGCGCACAATCGTGGAAGAAAGCTTTGTCATCAGAGACCATCGGCACAGCACTTTCAGTGCGTGATGCATTGCATTCAAATATTGAACAAAAGTAAAACGGGCTGGCTTCAGACTAAACAGGAATTAAATTTCACAAAAACTTTAAATGCAAAAACATACTGTAAGTTGTAATTGTTTGTACAGTTGAAGCTACAAAACCGCGTCAAATATTTCGAATGTACAATGGCACAAACTGTTAATTCGAGGAGAGACAAAATAAATACAAGTAGTCATGCGTAATTATGTGAAACATCACCTCCAAGCAGGTCTAATAGGCTGTTTATGCGTAGTTACGGCAGTTTTCGTGACAGATTTGACGCTTCGGGCAGTATTCTGAGAACTGTTGTTGCTTTCAATTGAGCCTCGCCTTGTTATAACAGGCTCAGTGTTTGGAGTGACCAACTTGGTGCCTTTGGGTGGTGAATGCAGTCTCTCCCAGCGTTTTGCGTTCATCCCATTTTTGTTGCTGTTCTTGTTGGCTGCTGATGTTTCAGCTGATTTTGAATTGGCAGTGTTCTTGTGTGGTCGATTGACACCCCTTGGAGTGACGTTGCTGCTTCGTGAAACATCGCCTTTCTTGCTGGTGGCTTTGACCACTGTGGCCACCCTTGTGCCCGACGAGGACTTCTGAACTGGTATGACGGCGGGCTTGTTCTTGGCCAACGCTCGGCCACTACTGGCCTCCTTGTGGGTCGGGGGTTGACGGGCACTGCTGCTGCTGTAACGGGATGCATCGTCGCGCAGACGGGTGCTGTAAAAATAGAACGATGCACGTCTCAGTGTTATCGAACTTGGGTGAGGTTGCGTTTCAACACCTTTATGCGTGACGACATGGCATTATCTGTTTGAAAATGACTTGAAAAAAAACCACTCAGTCGCAAGGTGACATCGAACCAAAGTTTCGTTCTCGTGTAGCTTCACCAAAGGTGTGAACTAGAACGTCATGTGGCCGAAAAACTATCGGAAGTCTGACCTTGACGCCTGAGTGGCCTTGAGGAATCCGGGCAGTGATCCGCGACGGTTACTGACGTCGGTTGATGTTTCACGCGGAGAACGTTTCTTCTTGGCATTCTTGTCAGACGAATTTTTGTTGGACGGAGGTGACTAGAAAGTTTAGAACGTTTATGTAGACGGATTTATCGCTATCGTGAGTTCCCAGGAGACCCTCAACATAATACAACCATGCGCAAACCCTTTCATGATGTTGCAACAACAAGACTGCGCAAAACGCGTGATTCATTCATTCGTGAATGTCGTGAGCGTGTGTCGGGTGTGTCTGATCGATCACAGTACCACGACCAGGCAAACACAACGCAAGCAAACCACAACACAAGATCAAACCCAAACATGTGCTGCACCTGAGGCGGTGGTGACGCACTAATGCCACTTGAGCTGTCCTCAACTGACGTCAAACTGTGTCTGTCGGCAGTCACAATGTCGTTGAGTGATTGTGAGGCCAACTCGAAGTAACCCTCGTCTGGTTGCTCACCTGCATCAATTTGTGTAATAGTATCATTGTGGGAAGCATACATATCACTTTCTTCGGTCAGACTGTTCGCCTCAAAAAGAACATGCGCTAAGGGTTGATTGATCTTTTTAACTGCCTTAGGCACGCGACCTTTTAGCTTAAAGGTACCTAGAAGATTCGATCTGATCCGTAAGTTTAACGACCTTACCAGAATGTCGATGACAACAACGTCGCAGGAAGTAAAATTTGATAAAACCGAAACTGACTCGTTGGACTGTCCTTTCCAACATTGCTGCCCGATGTTTCACCAACGACAGGTGGATTGACCACAATGTGCATTTGGTCTTCATCGGTGCTGATCGAGCTAATTACTGACGATGCCGGGCTGCGTGTGGTTGGCGAACGGTCCAAGTCCGCACTGCCGCTATCGCTTGAGGTTGGCGAACTGGTGAAGGATTTAGTTGCGCGACCGTTGACTGAAACATTTTGGACACATGTGTTAGCAAATTGTAAAACATCACCCACCTACTGTATATGTTTACAACAATAATCCACGTTAATCAGATGGCTTAAAATGAAAGAAAACCAAAAAAATGCATACCTCGCCCGTTGGGCATGTCCTCAACATGCACGCTGATCTCAGTCAAGTCCACACAACTTGATGTTTCACTTTGACCATTGTTGGTATCATTGGCAGTGGTGTCGTTTGCGGCGGAGTCCCGACCTGAACCCGGATTCATCGGTGAGTACTTGTCGTAGTCGGGAATCTCGTCGCGAATTCGGTCCCGCCACGATCTGGAAAATGAAACATTCTCTCAACCCGTATGAAGTGCCACCAATATGCACGTCCTCTTCAGTGCGGAATGCACCAAAAGAGCAACAAACTCATGCACTGCTGTGTTCTATAGCAGCAACCCTACCTGATCGGTCTGTCTGATGTTTCATTATCGGTGGTGTCCCGGGACATCGTCGATGTTGTGCTGGTCACGTGATCAGATCGTGCTTTGTGGTTTGCGAAATGGGGATGATGCAGGGTGGTGCACGTGGCATCGTCAGTGTGCTTAACTGGCGAACCAGGCAGTGCTTCGGGTGATGGACTTTTCCTGTAACTAATTTTGGTGATATTTTACAATTCTTTTAGCAAATTGACAAATGGAAAAAATGCCGAACTTTTCGTATTGGGCAGGAACCCTCCACTTGGCCGTCCGACCCAAGCTCTTGATCTCGTATTGTTTCGTTTGTTGCAAATTGTCCAGCAGGCCGTCTAGATCGGTCGAACTACAACATTGTGCCAATATCACAACAACAAAAGGTAAACGCAGGAAGAGATCATAAATAACAACTAAGGTAAAGATTCTAATGTTTCACGCACCTCTCGCACGCTGCCTGTATCGCCTGGGAACTGGCTGATTTTCTAACATTCAACTGGTCGACCGCTGCGTTTGGCTGTAGCACGAACTGCAAAGTTAAGAAAAATTTATGAGTACTTTGATGAAATGCTCAAGGAATCATCGAAAAAAAACATTCTGGGATACAGTGAGCGACATTAGGCTGCTCTGTGATAACAGGGAAATTTCGCTGCGGAATTTCTCTCTTTTCTCGACGCCAGCATCAGTGAGCGGCCTTAAACTTTGTGATCGGATCAGATTTGTAACTGAGACAAATCCGATCCGATCACACAGTTTGTGGAATGTCATGCACCGGGTGGATTGGTTTGATAAACAATAAAAAAAACTTTATTGTTGTTTCACCAGGTACAGAGTCAGAAATGCGTCACTTTTGGGATGAAAACAGTGACCGTCAGGAGCCCATTCTATTTGCACTTACCTTTTGAAGTAGCGCTGCTCTTCGTCTAAAGTTATAGGGCTACAAAGAAATTGTCATCCCAGGTCATATGAATAAACATTGATCACAGTTGGCGGAAAACTAAGTCCACCGTGCATAGCGCCACTGACTGACCTCAGATGCCTCAGGCACGGTGGGAGTCGAGGGATTGTGGTTGGCGAAATCGTTGGCAATCGATCGTGATGAGGCCGATCGCCGTGTGCGACACCAACGATTTGGCGTGTCCGTCTGTTTGGCTGATGTTTCAAATCGATCAATGTTCGACTGCACTGTGCCTGAATTAGCAGGGTTGCGATTGATTGTAACCAGTTGATACCGTCATTATATTATCGTGGTGTTGTCAGTGCGCTGTTCTCATGCACAACACTGATCCGGGCCCAGTTTCGGCCTCGAAAAAATAGCAACGCAAGGCACAAGATATGGGACCAGTATATTCTATCTGACTTCCTAAGACCACTGGGCTATATTCTATCACCATTCTGAACTGTAGCCGCAAGTATTCTGTGTCGGAACACAGACCAACCATTTTCGACACCAATCGGTTGTCTCTCTCTGTCGACCGACGTGGCCAGCGAAGACTCCCTTGGTCTGCGACGGCTCAATGACCGCCGGAACATTGGTGTGTTCCTTTGCTCATTGACAAGGCCGCCGCCTTGTTCAAGGATATCGACCAAGTCCCCCACACCACTAGGGGACTGGAGTGGGCTACATCGCATGCGCTGAAGATCGCACTCGGAACGCGGCGAATGCTGGAATCAGAGAGTTGTGTGGGGTAGCACTGTAGTCAAATCAAGTAGTCAAATCACTTGTATTATTTCTCGCGCTCAGTTGGGGCTCATGTATTATTGCTTGATTTGACGACAAGATAATTTGACGACGGGCTGAACTTTTTATAACAAAACCAGGATGATGATTAAAGACTGCTGTTCCGAAAAAATTGCGAACGAAACGAAAATATCGAAATGGCAATGTGCGATTTGCGATGCACCGTGCAACAACCGACCAAGACAGACTAGCCAGCAGTAATGTGCAGCCCATGACCCTCACCCAGGGTTGGGCAAAAAAAAACGACGGCGTTTTTTCTTAAAAAAACGACGTTTTTTTAAAAAAAAACCGCCTGGGTCGTTTTTCGTTTTTTTAAATCCTGAATTTCCTTGATTTTCCCTGATTTTTCAAGGAAAGTACCCTGATTTTCAAGGAAAATCAATTTTTTGTCCCATTTTTTTCAAAAAATTTTCGACCAATTTTTACTTTGTCGAGATACGTCGATATACGGAGTTTGACTTTCAGTGATGACCCCGGCCAAAGTTGGTCCCACGATGCGGGTCTGATATGGGATCTTAACATCTCGCTAGAAATGGGTTGAAACCCGTTTATTTTGCCTCAGAACACATAGAATTACTTCATTTAACCACGTTTTCTGCCCAACATGAGCGTTTTCCAATTTTTTGGGGGCATATTTTGGTCATCTGGGCGTTTTAAAAAAATCGTTTTAAAAAAACGTTTAAAAAAACGATTTTTTGGAAATAAACGTTTTTTGCCCAACCCTGCCCTCACCTGCAGCATGAGCACTCGGTTTGATGCAGGTGTGGACACCCTCCTTCGTGTCAACGAGTCATATTGTCCACCGGTCATTGTGGGACATTCAGATTGTCTGCGACGTCTCTCGTCTGCCTTCTCTTGTCGATCACGACGCTCCATGTTCTCCTGCAAATTAAAGGTTAGTTATAAACTATGCACAGATGATGACCCGGTGCACCGCTGGGTTACCAAATGCGGTGATTGGACCCAGATCAATCACCCTGTTCGACAACGGGCCACATCCATTTCCCCGTTTTTTCACGTTAAGCTGCTGCAACCGATCGCCACCTTACCTGTTTGGCCTTGTTGAATCTGAGTGTGAACGCATGCAGTATCTTGAAACATTCCTCCAATTTGAATGAGACCCGATCTTCACAGAAATAGTCAGCCAGCGCGACGCGCAATGTCTCAATCTGACGAAGCTGACCGTCGACGGCGGCCGTTTCGACGTGAACGGACTGAAAACCAACATTTTTAAGAATTGGTGAGAATTAAAAAATTTGAAAGTATAAGATAGGTACACCTACACAACTGCCGTTTTAGCACTTCGTAATTATGCTGCTCAATGTACCTACTAATTTATGATGGCCGAAATTGCCGGGTTGGAGATTGTATTTTATCAAAATGTGGAAACGAAATGTAAGGGGTCCATGTTGTTGTGTGTCTTTGAGAGACGAACAGCACCAAATTCCAATACACAGAATATATTGCCGAATTTTCGACACTCAATAGTGTCCTCGTCAGGGCTAAAATCAACAAAAAGAGAGATAGGAACCGGTTGTCACAAGACATCATTTCAGAAAACGCAAACAAGGTGCAAAACAGTCAGATAAACAAGTGGCATTTTGATACAGATATTGGCTATTGTTGGGTTTCAGTGCTCTGTTGATGTATGGATTGCGAGCGAGAATAAAGGCCGACTCCATAACACGCAGTTGTTTTTCTGTGTTACAGTGGTCTAGCACCTTTACGTGTTGCACTGTACATTGACGTGTGCGCATATGAATGGTCATGCCTGAGGCATTGTTGTTTTGCTTGGTGGTGTCATTGATGTGTTCTTGCACGCGCTGTTTTAGGGTTCGTGTGGTAGAGCCGATGTATGTGTAGCCTTGTGGACATGAACACGTTAATTCATACACGCAATTGCGACTGTCTGTGACTTGGGTGTTGGTGTTACGTTTGTAGTAGAGGAGCCCCCGCAGCGTTTGTTGCTTGCTGAACACCAGTTGAGTGTCGTGGTGTGTGCGCATGTACCTTTTGAGTTGATGTGAGATGTTCCCGTCAAATGGTATTGACATTCTGTTTGTGCATTTGATGGCCTGATTGTCAGGGCGAGTTAATTGTTGTGTGATGAACTGGTGACCGTAGCCGTTGCGTTTGAGTTGCGAAATGATGTAGTCATGTAAGGGGTCCAACCTTGAGAAACTGCCTGGCCTGATCGAAACTGCTGTCTTCTGTGTGGTCATCCAATTGAGCTTGCAATCTCAGGCTTTTGTCCTTCGTATTCTTCACGTCCGTGCAAATCGCCTCCAGTGAAAGTCTGAATGTTGGCTTGTGCGTTGTTTTTGCTTTTTTTACGAAAAAGTTTAAAAAAATTTTTCTCTCGTACTTTGATGCGTCCTCCAACAAAGGCATCTCCTCGGCGAAAGCCAGACGCATTCGTTGAGCCTCAGCTTCCTGTACACATTTTGAAAACAAGTTGTTGCCTTGCATGAAAACCTTGTTGCATGTATGAACGAAAAGAAAGAGAAAATAATACCTTAACAACAAAATGCAGCAACGTGATATTTCCCGTGTTGGCACGAACTTCGACCAATTTCCAAAGTGAACCTAGTCGGAAACCGGCAGCGTTACCGCCGTAACTCCCCTACAAAAACAGTCCGTGAATTTTTTACAAAGTTTAAAGCTTCCACATTAAATATAGCAGAACGTTTGAAAAATCAACTTTGTAGTGATGTGACGCACCGAATTGAGATAATTGCCCACTTGCAGCACGAGGAACATGATCTCTTGCAGGGAGCGGGAGTCTTTCACAGCTGAAAAAAGCAACCCTATTTTTGTCAATCAGGCAGTTTTTTAATTTTGTTTTCGAGTCGTTTAGCATTTCAGTTTGCCAAGTAACCACATGCAGCGTTTCCGTGCAATTCGAGCAACATTTGAAACATCACCTTTAGCGGCATCAATGAGTGCGTCCAGTGAGGGTTTGATGTATTCCATGTTGGCACGAAACTCTTCTTTCAGCAACATGTAGTCAATCCGGTACTTGTAGTCGGACACTTTGAGCAGACTGAAACATCAAATGGTGATTATTGTCACCCAAAACTGTATTAACCGACGATGGCCTGGTGCACCGCCACGCCGTTTCTACGAACAGGTCAAGGGACTATAGTGAGGACAGATTTGAGCTCAAATAAAGTGTGCCTATCACGTTGATGTTTCATACCAACCTCAAATAAAACTGTTCAGCGGTGCCCAATCGAGTGAAGTCACCAGTGTACGAGGTAAGACGCTCGATCTCATCAAGCTCAGGCAGGATTTTCACCAGACTTCTGAAATTATGGGGAATCAAATTTTAGGCCATTCTTTGGAATGAGGTCAATTTTTTTCCAGTCGGATTGGCGCACATGACTTTTCATCGCCATGTGACAAACTATGAAGAAACTGTGTTCACGAGAAAATGTTTCGAGCAGAGAGTATAAGAAGTGGTGAAACTTGCACAGCCCACTGCGAAGTTTGGATTTTGGATACAAAAACAAAATTATAAAAATAAGAAACAAACAAACGAAGTGTTATACAGACTCAAAACTTGTATATACTGTACGTGAACAACAAAACCCTTTGAACAAGACTCCCACCTAATTTTCTCAGCGCCCAAGTCTTCTCCTTTCGATTGCCTGATCAGGTTCAACAGGTCCGACACCCCTCCGCCGCGGAATTGTTTCAGGAAAATATTCACGTTCAGACTTCGTTTCGAGTCTAATAGATTCAATTCTTTCTTCTTTCGCTCCAACGTATCAAACTGTCCGGTCACGGTTTGGTCCGAGTTTGAATTCGTGCCACAAGCGCCCGGCTCCAGACCGGGAGTTTGTGCGAACAGTTCATCAAGCGTGGCGAAATCGAGTGATGGACTGGTTTGGTTTTCGCGGCTGAAATTGAGGTCTTGGTGTGCCAATAATTCCTCTTTCAAATTACCAAGACAAAATGCCTTCAAATGGGATCTTGATATTTTACCTTAGTTGTTGGCCTTCAGAAACGAAGTGGCAAAGATGGCAAGCGACTTGAACTTTGAAAAAAGTCTCCAAAGAACAGTGTAGTCTTGATCTTGAATCGATAAGGTAAACCAATGAACCTGAACATTTTCGACCAAAGGGTGTCCACGTTTCCCCGCAAACGGGACGCTGACAGTTTATTCCATGCCAACGTTTTGAGTTTGTTCTTCGGCTGGGGAAGGTCTGGCACGAGATTGCTGGTGGTCTCGGTACGATCTGGGTCCTGGTCTGAGTCGGGCAGTGATCTGCAAGTGATTGGGTAAAGTTTTAGGTGGTTTCACCAAGAGAAATATGGAAAAAGAGAAAATAAATGAATCGTCACCTCGGCGTGGTCTCAGCTAACCCGGAAATGCCATTTAAAGCCCCGTGAATTTTCGCAGTTTTATTTGGCAGCGTCCCAGTTGCAGATTGCAGCTTCTTTGACTGTTGACCAAGTTGTTCGGCAAAAGTCAACTTTCGTTTGGCTGAGTAATTGGTCGGCTGCTCACCGGCCAGATTCAATGGTGGCAGTGGCGGAGGGGGCGGTGGAGGAACCGGAACTGACTTGGGTCCGGAACCGGAACTGGAACCACTCGGTATCGCTTGACAACAGCAGCCAGCGGAAGGTTGTTTGACGCCGTTCTGTTGCTTTCGCAGTTTGTCCAACAGGGAATACGTGCTCGTGTGCAACATCAGAAGTTTGTCTGCGTCTTCCTGCATCGAAAATGAAACATCAGTTTTTATGGTCTTATATTTTACAAAATGTTGTTTGGTATACACGTGTGACGGAAATAGGCAATCAACATAAGCAGCAGCATGATGACAGCACAGTGCCTGCGAGCGCATCAACCCGCTTCCTCCAGCAATGGTGCACTTGCGATAGATTCCAGGTTCCCTTAGTATACTTCCATTGAAACATCCACGCTCGCTTGTACAGCTATTTATTCACTCCACAAAAAGCAAAATTAGGTAAAATATGTCAACTCACAGCAGACTCAATCTGTTTGGCGCGTGCCACCAGTTTTTCACTGGCCGTCCAAATGTGTTCACTAGCCACGTGACTGGGGTCGATTTGCAGCAAATGTTGTAGAATTGCCAAAAACGGTGCTGACAACGCAGTGTGTTGAACCTGTGAAGGGGTTGGAGCCAGGTGAAAAATTTCCATGTTTGAGAATCTATCCTTTGAAGTGATGGCGTGCGCCCAGCTTCGGTATCTTGTACCGAGTGCACACCAAGAATTGAAACGCTTTCTGAAGAGGCTGCATCTCGGCTGTGGTTGGAGATCGAGAGACGTTCCTTTTTTCGGACAATTCTTTTGTTTGATGTTTTTAAATAGACAACCCCAACCCCACCTGTTTCAAGATGGCTGCGAACAGTTCCTCGTGGCTGTTGAGATCCACCGAACAGTTAACGGTCATTTTCAATGGAATTGAATGTTTGCAGTTCACAATAGTGTTCGAATTGGAGATAGACGTTGGTTGCAAGTAAGAAACGTCAGGAAAGCATTATTATTCCTATTATTCCATTAAAATAGAACAGCGATGCTAATTATACATGCGTATAATAGTATTCGTGTTGTTCTGTGTCTGAAATAACAGGGAGAAACATTGGATTTTGGCAAACAAGACGTTATTTTGTCTACAGGGGGCGGGGGGGGGGGGGGAGTTGAAATATAGTTTTTTAGCGTGGGAAATGAAAATGAACATCGGTGCTTGCAGTGTTTTGACTGGGGTCACTACAACCGCACAGCAGATGTCTACTTAATACATACGTGGGTATCAGGTGGTATAGTACCCATAAGCTAGTACTACAGTACATACATAACAAACCACAACTTTTGCAAAATTGTGCACTGATAATGATAACAACCATGAACACAAAGAAAACAGGCTACGACAGGTGTTAGAAAATTGTGACGAACAAACACAGTTCAGCTTATCGGCAACCGAAAGACGTGGCCATTTTATGGTCAAAAAGACAACAGAAAACAAGGGAACACGTTTTTGAAACAAAATTCAGCACAACTCAAGTCGGGTACACTTGCCAAACTTGTGCGCCACACATTACAGGGGGTGTGCAGGTGTACTCAATGTTTTTCATTTTTCTGTTGTCATTATTGCAAAAGAAGACAAACACCGGACGTTTTGAAAGTAAACAAATTTTGTGTACCGGTGTAAGTCGACAAAGCACTGATAATACTGCCGGTTTGGCATTTTTACTTTTTTCCAAAAGATTGAAAAAAGCAATACGGCTTCTTCTCAGGTGTTTGTGGGAAATGAACCATGCGCACTGGGTAAACAACGTTGGATAATGTGTCATGTGAAAATCCAAAGCAAGGACCTGTGATACTAAAGGGCCAAACTATGTATACCTATAACACGTATGCATGAAGCTCATAACCCAAACACTACGTTGATAGGCCAGGTATCCCCAATAACATTTGTACACTTCAATCAATCATTGTAAACTACCCAACCGATGAGTTTGTTGCGAGAGCATAACTTTTCGCATAAAATCTCGGGCGGCCTAATAACATACACACGCGCGAATGTGAAGCTAAAAATAATGGGCTTGCTCGTCTGACGATGGTCCATTTTTAGCACCCCGAAATTGGAGTAGGTAGGTATTCATGGTGTTGTTTTCGCAAGGCTGGTAGTGCAGACTTTCCTATGCATTTTTACTAGTTAGTTAGAGTGGCGGTGACATTTTAACAAAGTCCAGGTCCTACAGAGAACAATCTAACAGGTATGTAGGTTAAGCGTGAAACTCGTGCTAAAGACCTGTATTAGCCAACAAAGACACCTGCAAAATCCAGCTAATAGCGACAAATAAACTAGAATTTTATTGAAATAGGCGGTTTTTATGCTCACCGCATAAGACGCAAATAATGAACGGAACACTATAGAATACAAACTCAAAGCTAAAAACTGGTCTTCAATCCTGAGAGTTATATCCGTCTGACTCACAGTCATACAACTTTTGTGACAGTACTAGCTTACGAACAGAGGTTTTATACCCACTATTATGCTGGGTAGAGGCTTCCCATAAGTTTGTTTAGCTACTGCAAATTATTACTAAAGCATGAGTAACCTTGCTGGCCTGTATGCTGACCAGATCGTCACCTCGGGGTACATTTTTTCAGCAATGTTTTATATTTTTATCTGACGTTTTACTCAACTTGCCTGACACCCCACAAACTACAGGCAGCTCAGTTATGGTTCAAGAGGGCCAATATCATTAAGTGTGGGAGAAAGTTATATGCAATAGCATAAAAATAATAATGTCAACCACTTCAAAATAACGAAAGGGGATAATTTTTTCATTGAAAACTATACCTATACAGTTTGTGGTCTCACAGTGTACACTCAGGAGCAAGTTGTGGATGTCAGAAATAATGAAATGTACCAACTATTCAGATGTTTAGATTGTTACCCAGTGACAGGACAAGAAAGACAAACACTTGAATAGTTGTAATGTAATTATATAAATATTTAAAATAAGTTACAATGTTTGAAAACTACAGTTATCCTTACCGTATGCGAGAAAGAAAAGAATGTAAACAAAAAACGAAACGAACGGTGACTTTAAGATTGGAAAGGTTAAAGTTCGTTCTTAAAAATGTAAATCTGGCACAACAAACTGCATTGTAGTTAATTTATTCTGAGTTTAAATCAAAATTAGATGTTTTCAATTTCACACACAAAAACGTAATAAAAAAGCGCAGGGGCACGAAAGCCCGCGCCGACGGCTCTCACAATAAAATGTGATTGTTTTCCCAAGGCACAAACTGCCACTTTGGCACGGAGGAGAAAGTTTTTTTGTCTTCGCATTATCATAATATCTCACACTTGTGTTTTTTTCATAAAAATCGTAATATACCAACAACAACAAAATGTCCCATGCTGGTTTGCTCTCACGGTGAGAATTGAGAACGGTGGCCTTACCTCAATGCACCAAAACTGTTGTACTTTGGTAATAAATGTCATGACAAATTTAGCGGCTCCTAACGGTGTGCACCCGAACATGTAAAATGCAACCAGTGTTGCATAATTCCGTGACATTTAAAACCCTGCATAGCAAGGTGCAGCTTGTCAGAAAAATTAGGGCAAAACGGAATCAAGCCCAGCGCGAAAGTATTAGCCCAGTGGCTGTCAGCTGCGTGCGGCATTGTATGACGAGACACAAAACATTACGCATTGCTGCTTGTTTGGTAGCTGAGGTTTCATGCTGGAAAAGGACAAAACTCGCTGGAGTCATAAGAAAAAGGATGCAAAGAATAAAAAAACCTTAGTATTTCACACGCCTCTTGCACCTTACAACAATGTGGGAATATTCGGCAGGTTCGATGCGCGCGTGTGGTTTTCAATGTCACGACACTTTCCTGGCTCGATTTTTGAATGCAAGCGGCATTTATGCAAACATAAAAAAGTCAATTCTGGCCATCCTGTGCCCTAGTTATGCTCACGACAAACAGCTCAACGCACGTGGGGATGGAAGTGTTTGTTTTTTGTCAGGTCAAGCGGGTGGGAAATTAGAAAATGGACCGAAATAGGTGACAAATTAAGGAATGAAATTGCAGAAATATTTTAGAAATATTTCAAAAGATGAGCAGAAAATAAAACTGGGTTATAAGGCTGGTGAACAAAATGAAAATAACAGTCCACTGTTCGTAACCATTTTTCAGATCGGCAGATAATCAATCAATCTATGAACACCGTAGCGCAACTCTGTCTGTTTTTGAGATTGATTAAAAAGGGAATAGATCTCGCAGGCCATAAGGGATCTTAGTTTTTTCATAATCAATCAAAATTTCAAATTTGGCGGGACAGTCAGTCAAAACTTGTGCAAAAGTGCAAGCGTATATTTTTGGTATATACATAATGCAACGAACGAATAACAATAAAGTGTTTACAAACTTCATAAATCAGTCAATTTTAACATGAAACAACAAGGCCAACTAAAACACGTATGTACAGCATGGGATATCCATATTTTGCCCTTATAAATCAAGCTAGTGAAAATGACTACTCTTGCGTAACGGACCTTTGGTTTTATGAGTGCAAACTTAGTAATATTGCTGCAATGGTACAATTAAGTGTTAACAACTACTGTATGTAGGCCAATTTTGAAGTTAACTTCAAAGTAAATTAATTCTCTGGGATTGCTTTGAAATCTTTAGGGTGTGAGCAATGCTTGCCCTTCAATTTAGATATGTTTCATGTAAAAACTGTCTCAAATTGGCATTTTCAACCCTTTTGATATTTTCCGACAACAAAACTCGAAGGTGACCTTCGAACTAAACTCATATAATCATCATGCCATTTTGCGGCAGTGATTATTATTTTTGAAAAATGCACCATAATTGATGGGCTATAGTAAACCTGGAGTAATAAAAGAGGATTTTATGCGGCAGCGCGAAAATGTTGTGCTTTGAACCTTTGTAGGCACTGGTGTCCTTCGTGCATGGTAGAAAGTGTATTCAAACTTTTCCGTGCCTGTCCATTTGGGTGATCTTTTGAAACGGTGTAAAGGTCAGTTGGGTGTAAAGGTCGGTGGAAAGCTCCGTCGACAGCTCAGTGTGATAGACCTCGGGGTAAACTTGAAACATTCCACGCTAATAACAGGCAATGTTTCACGTTTACACCGACGTACGCCGACCGAGCTTTCGACCGAACTTTCCACCGACCTTTACACCCAACTGACCTTTACACCGTTTCGAAAATTCCACCCTTTGCCTGTTTTGAGTAGTGAGGGTGTACAGTGGCGGATCCAGCTTGGTCAAGGGAGGAACTATATCTAAAAAGTCATTTTCATCTACTGCTTGTTCCATTTTTGAAAAGTCACTTGTTATAAATGTGGCGCTTTTTAACCTAAATACAATAGAATTGTGAAATTTTGGCACAGTTCAAGCGCGGTAACGTCAGATTTTATTGAAAATGCGTGTATCTGACGCGCGAAACGCTCGATTTCTGGACTTCTGAAGTGTATCAGAGTGGAAATCCTGGGATTTAGGAGTCCTTTTTCATTCGTCTTTCCGAAACGGTACACTATTTCTGGGGCTAATTTGAAGAAAAGGGGCCATGCCCTTGGGGTGTGCATGGGGCATGTGCATAACTTCACTTAGAGCTGTACAAGGTATACCGCCGTCGGAAATGGTCTTCCCTGGCAGTAGGGCCAGCACAAATTTTAACAGAAAAGCAAAAGCCATTCAAAACCTGCTTGTGTGCGTATTTCACTAGTACCCGGGTGCGAATCGTTTATATTTTTACTTGAGTATTATCAACTTCTTTTTTTAGCGTTATCGGCGTTTGATTTACAGATTTACACGTGTAAAGTTGCATGCGTCCAAGGCTGTTCGCGGGCATGGTTACGCTAAAAGACAAACAGCCACGGGGCATGCGCATCTGGAAAAATCACAAATATTTTGCGCTCGAAGATTAAAAAACCATGATTGTGTATTCAGAAAGCAGACATGAAACTGCAGTACTGTAAGAGTGGTTGCACTTTTGCGATACTTCTGGGCAACTCCAATCTATACATCCAACCCAAAGTCTTCAGGAGTTTGCATGACAAAGTTTCGTGTGGGCAAGTGGAAACAACTGCACTGCCAATGCATAACGTGGCATGTTTCTGTCAAAGATGCATAGTACTCAAAAACCCGTTCGGGTTAGAAAAGATGGAAAAGGCTTCAAACTAAAAAGGGCGTCTAGGGTACATTGGCGTAAATTAGATAAACAACGCTACTGTATGTACCCTTGCGGTGGCGGATCGGCTGGTAAGGTGCACGGGTGGTGGTGGCACAATTTGGAACCATATCAGCCCAAATAGGCAAACCCTTGGCTGAGACTGAGATAATGTGATTTTATGCATTGGTTTTCAACACTGGAGGGCGGCGGGGGCGAGTGCGAGCAAAGCGACAACGCTACAGTGAAGAAAAGAGAAAATAATACAAAAATTTAACCTGGTCGGGACCAGACCTTGATGAATCAGAATTGCTGACGTGGGGAAGAAATATATGTAATTTCGGTCAAGACTATAGGAGTAAAATTTTTTTCCTAATCAGACATTTTCCAAGTTAGGTTCTCGGATCAACTGTACCAAATGTAACGACAAACTGCTACCCTTAGTACGGTGCAGTGCAAACCTGAAATTCCGCCTCAGAATGCAACAAAAACGAAGTAATTCAGTCACAAATGAAGTGAAAATTACTCCTCTGGGACACATGATAAAATATAGTCTTTCATGCATAAAAAGTTAATATTATTTTGTAATGATCAGATTATTACAGACCGGAAATACAGTGCATTTATTTGATGTGATGAACAAGTCAGCGGGTGACTCCAGCAAAAATAGATTCAGAGCACACCAACTGTTTGTTTCAAGTCCCAGAGCACTCTCAGATGACTTTATGACTGGTACACGTGTTGTGTGGCACAGTTTGAGACTTTTGCTGTAATTGGGTGTCCTATCGTGAAAAGAGCATATGTCGAGCACAATGCGTACTCAAGAATAGCGCAACTGCACCAAAAATATGGCAAACAAGCACCAGCAGGCAGAAAAACTTGGTAACAAAACAATAATCGCATAATGTATAAAGTTGCAGATGTGCTCCAAACCACAAGATCAAAATGCAGATTCACACTATACGGGACTACTTTCTTGTAATAAACAACCCAGATGTTGCTTTGTGGCTTATTTTAGTCGGACCAGAGAATGTCTGTGGGTCATAACAGTACAGAATTTGCCACTTTTGTTCTTCTTCGCGCATCCAGAGACAGAAACTTTATCCTGAAAACATCGCAACGCCAAGAGTGTAGAGCTCTGTGGCAAACGAGCCGCGTTTGGACTCTTTTGTTGTTCCTCAAAAGGAACGGTTTTCAATTTTTCATATTTTTCATAACAAAGCAACTTCCATAGATCATGAAGCATCAAGAAAGAGCTGAAAATAACTCAAGTGCGGTACAAAAGATGTTGGGTGCAGGATGATTTTTACACAAGATCAAATCTGAAACAAGATGCCCTACTGCAGCGGCATGACCAAAGGCTCGACAATGGACAGTTTATTTTCGATCGTATTGTATGTTTCACGGTTCGGTCTTTGGGGAAGGTGCGGGCGCATTATTAGGTATACAGGAAGCAGAGAGAGCTGATCGTAAATTGCATACCACGGTCTCCCGTCGGTCCGGGGTATACCCATGATTTTCAGATGCTGTATGGTTTGACACTCTTGGTAAAAAACGCCAAAAATGGAGACCTTTGGGCGTTGATTCTATCGAACAGCGACGAAGTCTTGTGGCATTCGTCGTCTGCAACGAGAATGACGTCAGAAAGCAACTATTTTGGTAAGTAGCGCAATCGAATTTGTGTTCCACGCGCACGCCCCCGAACACGAAACAAAGAAGCCCGGAGTCACCCACACAGCAGTTCAGAATGCCAAAAAGGAGTCATGTGCCAAATATAGTATGAAAATAACCAACAATATATTGACGCCTACCCGTGCTCAAGACAGCCATGAAACACACCGCCTTGGAATTCTTTTTGCTTACGCAGCAAAAATACCTCGGGCTTTCCCTACCCCCCCAACCCACCACACTCCACCCACCCCTCCCACTCCAACCCACAAACCCCAAAAAACCCAAGAAAGTTTTCTGGTATTTTTTCTCATGAGTGTCCAATTTTTAGTCTCGCGCGTTCATATTTTCTCTCACAGAAATGCGACTGCTAAGCGGCTTTTGAGTGAGAAACAAGGAAATCATTATTGTTTTGAAATCGAATCTGAAAAGTCTTTTCGGGTGCACTGCGTGTGCTTCGGAAATCGGTCCCGTGATAGTGACGGTACCGAGTTATATTTTTTATCCCTTCATGCACCTACAAAGACATATACATACATAACATATACATATTTATGTATGTAACAATAACCAGGATCAACAGCCCAAGTCTTTTGCTACCTACAAACGCATGAAATAATACATTCCAACGGCGGTGTGTTTCATGTCTGGTCTCACAGCACGAGTAGGCGTCAATACTATTGTTGGTTATTTTCATACATATATTTGGCACATGACTCCATTTTTGGCATTCTCGGAAGCTCGCTGTCGTGGGTGGACTCCGGGCTTCTTTGTTTCGTGTTCGGGGGCGTGCGCGTGGAACACAAATTCGATTGCGACTACTCTTACCAAAAATAGTTGCTTTCTGACGTCATTCTCGTTGCAGAAACGACGAATGCCACAAGACTTTTCGTCGCTGTTCGATAGGAATCAACGCCCAAAGGTCTCCATTTTTGGGCGTTTCTTTACCAAGAGTGTCAAACCATACAGCATCTGAAAATCATGGGTATACCCGGACCGACGGGAGACCGTGGTATGCAATTTACGATCAGCTCTCTCTGCTTCCTGTATACCTAATAATGCGCCCGCACCTTCCCCAAAGACCGAACCGTGAAACATACAATACGATCGAAAATAAACTGTCCATTGTCGAGCCTTTGGTCATGCCGCTGCAGTAGGGCATCTTGTTTCAGATTTGATCTTGTGTAAAAATCATCCTGCACCCAACATCTTTTGTACCGCACTTGAGTTATTTTCAGCTCTTTCTTGATGCTTCATGATCTATGGAAGTTGCTTTGTTATGAAAAATATGAAAAATTGAAAACCGTTCCTTTTGAGGAACAACAAAAGAGGCCAAAAGCGGCTCGTTTGCCACAGAGCTCTAAACTCTTGGGCGTTGCGATGTTTTCAGGATAAAGTTTCTGTCTCTGGATGCGCGAAGAAGAACAAAAGTGGCAAATTCTGTACTGTTATGACCCACAGACATTCTCTGGTCCGACTAAAATAAGCCACAAAGCAACATCTGGGTTGTTTATTACAAGAAAGTAGTCCCGTATAGTGTGAATCTGCATTTTGATCTTGTGGTTTGGAGCACATCTGCAACTTTATACATTATGCGATTATTGTTTTGTTACCAAGTTTTTCTGCCTGCTGGTGCTTGTTTGCCATATTTTTGGTGCAGTTGCGCTATTCTTGAGTACGCATTGTGCTCGACATATGCTCTTTTCACGATAGGACACCCAATTACAGCAAAAGTCTCAAACTGTGCCACACAACACGTGTACCAGTCATAAAGTCATCTGAGAGTGCTCTGGGACTTGAAACAAACAGTTGGTGTGCTCTGAATCTATTTTTGCTGGAGTCACCCGCTGACTTGTTCATCACATCAAATAAATGCACTGTATTTCCGGTCTGTAATAATCTGATCATTACAAAATAATATTAACTTTTTATGCATGAAAGACTATATTTTATCATGTGTCCCAGAGGAGTAATTTTCACTTCATTTGTGACTGAATTACTTCGTTTTTGTTGCATTCTGAGGCGGAATTTCAGGTTTGCACTGCACCGTACTAAGGGTAGCAGTTTGTCGTTACATTTGGTACAGTTGATCCGAGAACCTAACTTGGAAAATGTCTGATTAGGAAAAAAATTTTACTTCCTATAGTCTTGACCGAAATTACATATATTTCTTCCCCACGTCAGCAATTCTGATTCATCAAGGTCTGGTCCCGACCAGGTTAAATTTTTGTATTATTTTCTCTTTCTTCACTGTAGCGTTGTCGCTTTGCTCGCACTCGCCCCCGCCGCCCTCCAGTGTTGAAAACCAATGCATAAAATCACATTATCTCAGTCTCAGCCAAGGGTTTGCCTATTTGGGCTGATATGGTTCCAAATTGTGCCACCACCACCCGTGCACCTTACCAGCCGATCCGCCACCGCAAGGGTACATACAGTAGCGTTGTTTATCTAATTTACGCCAATGTACCTAGACGCCCTTTTTAGTTTGAAGCCTTTTCCATCTTTTCTAACCCGAACGGGTTTTTGAGTACTATGCATCTTTGACAGAAACATGCCACGTTATGCATTGGCAGTGCAGTTGTTTCCACTTGCCCACACGAAACTTTGTCATGCAAACTCCTGAAGACTTTGGGTTGGATGTATAGATTGGAGTTGCCCAGAAGTATCGCAAAAGTGCAACCACTCTTACAGTACTGCAGTTTCATGTCTGCTTTCTGAATACACAATCATGGTTTTTTAATCTTCGAGCGCAAAATATTTGTGATTTTTCCAGATGCGCATGCCCCGTGGCTGTTTGTCTTTTAGCGTAACCATGCCCGCGAACAGCCTTGGACGCATGCAACTTTACACGTGTAAATCTGTAAATCAAACGCCGATAACGCTAAAAAAAGAAGTTGATAATACTCAAGTAAAAATATAAACGATTCGCACCCGGGTACTAGTGAAATACGCACACAAGCAGGTTTTGAATGGCTTTTGCTTTTCTGTTAAAATTTGTGCTGGCCCTACTGCCAGGGAAGACCATTTCCGACGGCGGTATACCTTGTACAGCTCTAAGTGAAGTTATGCACATGCCCCATGCACACCCCAAGGGCATGGCCCCTTTTCTTCAAATTAGCCCCAGAAATAGTGTACCGTTTCGGAAAGACGAATGAAAAAGGACTCCTAAATCCCAGGATTTCCACTCTGATACACTTCAGAAGTCCAGAAATCGAGCGTTTCGCGCGTCAGATACACGCATTTTCAATAAAATCTGACGTTACCGCGCTTGAACTGTGCCAAAATTTCACAATTCTATTGTATTTAGGTTAAAAAGCGCCACATTTATAACAAGTGACTTTTCAAAAATGGAACAAGCAGTAGATGAAAATGACTTTTTAGATATAGTTCCTCCCTTGACCAAGCTGGATCCGCCACTGTACACCCTCACTACTCAAAACAGGCAAAGGGTGGAATTTTCGAAACGGTGTAAAGGTCAGTTGGGTGTAAAGGTCGGTGGAAAGTTCGGTCGAAAGCTCGGTCGGCGTACGTCGGTGTAAACGTGAAACATTGCCTGTTATTAGCGTGGAATGTTTCAAGTTTACCCCGAGGTCTATCACACTGAGCTGTCGACGGAGCTTTCCACCGACCTTTACACCCAACTGACCTTTACACCGTTTCGAAAAGATCACCCAAATGGACAGGCACGGAAAAGTTTGAATACACTTTCTACCATGCACGAAGGACACCAGTGCCTACAAAGGTTCAAAGCACAACATTTTCGCGCTGCCGCATAAAATCCTCTTTTATTACTCCAGGTTTACTATAGCCCATCAATTATGGTGCATTTTTCAAAAATAATAATCACTGCCGCAAAATGGCATGATGATTATATGAGTTTAGTTCGAAGGTCACCTTCGAGTTTTGTTGTCGGAAAATATCAAAAGGGTTGAAAATGCCAATTTGAGACAGTTTTTACATGAAACATATCTAAATTGAAGGGCAAGCATTGCTCACACCCTAAAGATTTCAAAGCAATCCCAGAGAATTAATTTACTTTGAAGTTAACTTCAAAATTGGCCTACATACAGTAGTTGTTAACACTTAATTGTACCATTGCAGCAATATTACTAAGTTTGCACTCATAAAACCAAAGGTCCGTTACGCAAGAGTAGTCATTTTCACTAGCTTGATTTATAAGGGCAAAATATGGATATCCCATGCTGTACATACGTGTTTTAGTTGGCCTTGTTGTTTCATGTTAAAATTGACTGATTTATGAAGTTTGTAAACACTTTATTGTTATTCGTTCGTTGCATTATGTATATACCAAAAATATACGCTTGCACTTTTGCACAAGTTTTGACTGACTGTCCCGCCAAATTTGAAATTTTGATTGATTATGAAAAAACTAAGATCCCTTATGGCCTGCGAGATCTATTCCCTTTTTAATCAATCTCAAAAACAGACAGAGTTGCGCTACGGTGTTCATAGATTGATTGATTATCTGCCGATCTGAAAAATGGTTACGAACAGTGGACTGTTATTTTCATTTTGTTCACCAGCCTTATAACCCAGTTTTATTTTCTGCTCATCTTTTGAAATATTTCTAAAATATTTCTGCAATTTCATTCCTTAATTTGTCACCTATTTCGGTCCATTTTCTAATTTCCCACCCGCTTGACCTGACAAAAAACAAACACTTCCATCCCCACGTGCGTTGAGCTGTTTGTCGTGAGCATAACTAGGGCACAGGATGGCCAGAATTGACTTTTTTATGTTTGCATAAATGCCGCTTGCATTCAAAAATCGAGCCAGGAAAGTGTCGTGACATTGAAAACCACACGCGCGCATCGAACCTGCCGAATATTCCCACATTGTTGTAAGGTGCAAGAGGCGTGTGAAATACTAAGGTTTTTTTATTCTTTGCATCCTTTTTCTTATGACTCCAGCGAGTTTTGTCCTTTTCCAGCATGAAACCTCAGCTACCAAACAAGCAGCAATGCGTAATGTTTTGTGTCTCGTCATACAATGCCGCACGCAGCTGACAGCCACTGGGCTAATACTTTCGCGCTGGGCTTGATTCCGTTTTGCCCTAATTTTTTCTGACAAGCTGCACCTTGCTATGCAGGGTTTTAAATGTCACGGAATTATGCAACACTGGTTGCATTTTACATGTTCGGGTGCACACCGTTAGGAGCCGCTAAATTTGTCATGACATTTATTACCAAAGTACAACAGTTTTGGTGCATTGAGGTAAGGCCACCGTTCTCAATTCTCACCGTGAGAGCAAACCAGCATGGGACATTTTGTTGTTGTTGGTATATTACGATTTTTATGAAAAAAACACAAGTGTGAGATATTATGATAATGCGAAGACAAAAAAACTTTCTCCTCCGTGCCAAAGTGGCAGTTTGTGCCTTGGGAAAACAATCACATTTTATTGTGAGAGCCGTCGGCGCGGGCTTTCGTGCCCCTGCGCTTTTTTATTACGTTTTTGTGTGTGAAATTGAAAACATCTAATTTTGATTTAAACTCAGAATAAATTAACTACAATGCAGTTTGTTGTGCCAGATTTACATTTTTAAGAACGAACTTTAACCTTTCCAATCTTAAAGTCACCGTTCGTTTCGTTTTTTGTTTACATTCTTTTCTTTCTCGCATACGGTAAGGATAACTGTAGTTTTCAAACATTGTAACTTATTTTAAATATTTATATAATTACATTACAACTATTCAAGTGTTTGTCTTTCTTGTCCTGTCACTGGGTAACAATCTAAACATCTGAATAGTTGGTACATTTCATTATTTCTGACATCCACAACTTGCTCCTGAGTGTACACTGTGAGACCACAAACTGTATAGGTATAGTTTTCAATGAAAAAATTATCCCCTTTCGTTATTTTGAAGTGGTTGACATTATTATTTTTATGCTATTGCATATAACTTTCTCCCACACTTAATGATATTGGCCCTCTTGAACCATAACTGAGCTGCCTGTAGTTTGTGGGGTGTCAGGCAAGTTGAGTAAAACGTCAGATAAAAATATAAAACATTGCTGAAAAAATGTACCCCGAGGTGACGATCTGGTCAGCATACAGGCCAGCAAGGTTACTCATGCTTTAGTAATAATTTGCAGTAGCTAAACAAACTTATGGGAAGCCTCTACCCAGCATAATAGTGGGTATAAAACCTCTGTTCGTAAGCTAGTACTGTCACAAAAGTTGTATGACTGTGAGTCAGACGGATATAACTCTCAGGATTGAAGACCAGTTTTTAGCTTTGAGTTTGTATTCTATAGTGTTCCGTTCATTATTTGCGTCTTATGCGGTGAGCATAAAAACCGCCTATTTCAATAAAATTCTAGTTTATTTGTCGCTATTAGCTGGATTTTGCAGGTGTCTTTGTTGGCTAATACAGGTCTTTAGCACGAGTTTCACGCTTAACCTACATACCTGTTAGATTGTTCTCTGTAGGACCTGGACTTTGTTAAAATGTCACCGCCACTCTAACTAACTAGTAAAAATGCATAGGAAAGTCTGCACTACCAGCCTTGCGAAAACAACACCATGAATACCTACCTACTCCAATTTCGGGGTGCTAAAAATGGACCATCGTCAGACGAGCAAGCCCATTATTTTTAGCTTCACATTCGCGCGTGTGTATGTTATTAGGCCGCCCGAGATTTTATGCGAAAAGTTATGCTCTCGCAACAAACTCATCGGTTGGGTAGTTTACAATGATTGATTGAAGTGTACAAATGTTATTGGGGATACCTGGCCTATCAACGTAGTGTTTGGGTTATGAGCTTCATGCATACGTGTTATAGGTATACATAGTTTGGCCCTTTAGTATCACAGGTCCTTGCTTTGGATTTTCACATGACACATTATCCAACGTTGTTTACCCAGTGCGCATGGTTCATTTCCCACAAACACCTGAGAAGAAGCCGTATTGCTTTTTTCAATCTTTTGGAAAAAAGTAAAAATGCCAAACCGGCAGTATTATCAGTGCTTTGTCGACTTACACCGGTACACAAAATTTGTTTACTTTCAAAACGTCCGGTGTTTGTCTTCTTTTGCAATAATGACAACAGAAAAATGAAAAACATTGAGTACACCTGCACACCCCCTGTAATGTGTGGCGCACAAGTTTGGCAAGTGTACCCGACTTGAGTTGTGCTGAATTTTGTTTCAAAAACGTGTTCCCTTGTTTTCTGTTGTCTTTTTGACCATAAAATGGCCACGTCTTTCGGTTGCCGATAAGCTGAACTGTGTTTGTTCGTCACAATTTTCTAACACCTGTCGTAGCCTGTTTTCTTTGTGTTCATGGTTGTTATCATTATCAGTGCACAATTTTGCAAAAGTTGTGGTTTGTTATGTATGTACTGTAGTACTAGCTTATGGGTACTATACCACCTGATACCCACGTATGTATTAAGTAGACATCTGCTGTGCGGTTGTAGTGACCCCAGTCAAAACACTGCAAGCACCGATGTTCATTTTCATTTCCCACGCTAAAAAACTATATTTCAACTCCCCCCCCCCCCCGCCCCCTGTAGACAAAATAACGTCTTGTTTGCCAAAATCCAATGTTTCTCCCTGTTATTTCAGACACAGAACAACACGAATACTATTATACGCATGTATAATTAGCATCGCTGTTCTATTTTAATGGAATAATAGGAATAATAATGCTTTCCTGACGTTTCTTACTTGCAACCAACGTCTATCTCCAATTCGAACACTATTGTGAACTGCAAACATTCAATTCCATTGAAAATGACCGTTAACTGTTCGGTGGATCTCAACAGCCACGAGGAACTGTTCGCAGCCATCTTGAAACAGGTGGGGTTGGGTTGTCTATTTAAAAACATCAAACAAAAGAATTGTCCGAAAAAAGGAACGTCTCTCGATCTCCAACCACAGCCGAGATGCAGCCTCTTCAGAAAGCGTTTCAATTCTTTGGTGTGCACTCGGTACAAGATACCGAAGCTGGGCGCACGCCATCACTTCAAAGGATAGATTCTCAAACATGGAAATTTTTCACCTGGCTCCAACCCCTTCACAGATTCAACACACTGCGTTGTCAGCACCGTTTTTGGCAATTCTACAACATTTGCTGCAAATCGACCCCAGTCACGTGGCTAGTGAACACATTTGGACGGCCAGTGAAAGACTGGTGGCCACGCGCCAAACAGATTGAGTCTGCTGTGAGTTGACATATTTTACCTAATTTTGCTTTGGAGTGAAAAATAGCTGTACAAGCGAGCGTGGATGTTTCAATGGAAGTATACTAAGGGAACCTGGAATCTATCGCAAGTGCACCATTTCTGGAGGAAGCGGGTTGATGCGCTCGGCAGGCACTGTGCTGGTGATTCAGAACGCTCCTCTTTTTTTGATTCCCTATTTTCATCCACGTGTATACCAAACAACATTTTGTAAAATATTAAGACCATAAAAACTGATGTTCATTTTCGATGCAGGAAGACGCAGACAAACTTCTGATGTTGCACACGAGCACGTATTCCCTGTTGGACAAACGCGAAAGGATATAGGATATACATCAGCAACGAACAAAAACAAAAAGGTACAAACTCATAAATCATCAAAACATAAAACAACAAGGCCATCGAACGCATTACAGCAGGATATCCATATTGCCCTATAAATCAAGCTAGGAAAGACTACTCTAGCAACGACCGTTAGAGCAAACTAAAAATATACAAGACAAAAGACACACTTATTAGGCCAAGAAGTAACTCAAAAAAGGAAAATCTCTGCTTGAAAATATAGTGGCGATGCTCCCTCAATTCCATCTTTCATAAAAACTTCTCAAAGGCATTCAACCCTTGATATCCGACAACAATCGAAGGACCTACGAACAAACTCATAAACATCAGATTGCGGCAGATATAGAAAAAATGCACCAAAGAGGGCTATACTTAAACCTGATCATCAAAGAGGAATTATGCGGCAGCGCGAAAATGTTGCGAACCTTTAGGCACGTTCCTCATCAGTAGAAATTATCGAACTTTCCGCCTTCCATTGGGATCTTTCAAACATTAAAGTCGGGGGTGAGGGGGAAAGCTCCTCGACAGCTAGTAATAAACCTCGGGTGACGAAACATCTCACGCTAAAACAGGCAATTTCACGTACACCGACTCACGCGACCGAGCTTCAACCGAACTTCCACCGACCTCCCCGACGACCTTACACCTTCAAAAATTCACCTTATGCTTTTGATAGAGGTTACATCGCGATCCCAGCTTGGTCAAGGGAGGAACCTTCGAAAATCATTCATCTACTGCTGCTTTCCATTGAAAATCACTTGCCTAGATTGGCGCTTTAACCAATAAATCGATACGAAATTAAAGCCAATTCAAGCGCGTAACTCAGATTATGAAAATGCTATATGACGCGCGAAACGCTGATTCTGGACTTCTGAACTTATCAGAGGAAATCCGGGATTGGAGTCCTTTCATTCTCTTCCAAAACGACACTTTCTGCGGCTCAGAAGAAAGGGGCCATGCCCGGGTGCATGGGGCATTGCTAACTTCACTAAGACTACTACAAGTACTGCGCGGGAATCTTCTCCTCGATACTATGAATAACGCACGCTTCGCTACAGCTATTATTCACTCCCACAAAAAGCAAAAATAGAAAGGACTCACAGCAGGACGGATCTTAGCGCATCCACCATTTCACGGCCGCCAAATATCTTCCACTCACCACACGACGTAGATTCCGGCGAATGCTAGAATTGCCAAAAACGGCGACAACGCGATCGAACCGAAGGGGAGCCAGAAAAATTCCATCGAATCTATCCAAGAGGCGGCGCCCCACTCGCTCTACCGAGCACGCAGATTGCAAACGCTTCAAAAGCCATCGCTTGAATAAAAAACCCTCACAAAAAATCTTTTCAGAACAACCCCAACCCCACCTGTTTCAAGATGGCTGCGAACAGTTCCTCGTGGCTGTTGAGATCCACCGAACAGTTAACGGTCATTTTCAATGGAATTGAATGTTTGCAGTTCACAATAGTGTTCGAATTGGAGATAGACGTTGGTTGCAAGTAAGAAACGTCAGGAAAGCATTATTATTCCTATTATTCCATTAAAAATAGAACAGCGATGCTAATTATACATGCGTATAATAGTATTCGTGTTGTTCTGTGTCTGAAATAACAGGGAGAAACATTGGATTTTGGCAAACAAGACGTTATTTTGTCTACAGGGGGCGGGGGGGGGGGGAGTTGAAATATAGTTTTTTAGCGTGGGAAATGAAAATGAACATCGGTGCTTGCAGTGTTTTGACTGGGGTCACTACAACCGCACAGCAGATGTCTACTTAATACATACGTGGGTATCAGGTGGTATAGTACCCATAAGCTAGTACTACAGTACATACATAACAAACCACAACTTTTGCAAAATTGTGCACTGATAATGATAACAACCATGAACACAAAGAAAACAGGCTACGACAGGTGTTAGAAAATTGTGACGAACAAACACAGTTCAGCTTATCGGCAACCGAAAGACGTGGCCATTTTATGGTCAAAAAGACAACAGAAAACAAGGGAACACGTTTTTGAAACAAAATTCAGCACAACTCAAGTCGGGTACACTTGCCAAACTTGTGCGCCACACATTACAGGGGGTGTGCAGGTGTACTCAATGTTTTTCATTTTTCTGTTGTCATTATTGCAAAAGAAGACAAACACCGGACGTTTTGAAAGTAAACAAATTTTGTGTACCGGTGTAAGTCGACAAAGCACTGATAATACTGCCGGTTTGGCATTTTTACTTTTTTCCAAAAGATTGAAAAAAGCAATACGGCTTCTTCTCAGTTGTTTGTGGGAAATGAACCATGCGCACTGGGTAAACAACGTTGGATAATGTGTCATGTGAAAATCCAAAGCAAGGACCTGTGATACTAAAGGGCCAAACTATGTATACCTATAACACGTATGCATGAAGCTCATAACCCAAACACTACGTTGATAGGCCAGGTATCCCCAATAACATTTGTACACTTCAATCAATCATTGTAAACTACCCAACCGATGAGTTTGTTGCGAGAGCATAACTTTTCGCATAAAATCTCGGGCGGCCTAATAACATACACACGCGCGAATCTGAAGCTAAAAATAATGGGCTTGTTCGTCTGACGATGGTCCATTTTTCAGCACCCCGAAATTGGAGTAGGTAGGTATTCATGGTGTTGTTTTCGCAAGGCTGGTAGTGCAAACTTTCCTATGCATTTTTACTAGTTAGATACGTAACTGAACGAGTAATGACAT
>JASAMV010005139.1:0-12081 GCA_030248065.1 Rhynchonema sp. JSB1_4
GTGCAAAGAAGTGTTGGAGAAATTATGTAAAGTACACGAATTGCCGAGGGTGATTCTGGACTGGCGTGCCATTGACAACGCGCTCAGCACCGCCCTCATCCCCATACTGCAAATGGTACAGGAAACTTGGGTTGATTTTCTAGGGTATTCTCTTTCTGCTGCATTCGCTGCTTCAGTCCGTAATCTGCTTCTGTGTTGAGCATTTTTGTTGCAGTCTAGCCTCCCTCAGTATGTGATCTGATCGGATATTTTCGATCGCTGCAGAATAATATTCATTATTTACAACAGATTAGGGACCAAACGGCTGTTAACTATAAGTGACGTTTGTTTGTTCAGCATAAAGATAGTCGACTGTGTGTGATTCTAAATTAAAAACTTCAATTTCATCACATTCTAACCCCATAGTGGCAACACGATCAATTCGGTCACTGAGAAATATTCACCAGATTCATTCAGATCGGTGATAAAACAGTTGTTATGAGAAGGATCACTATAAAGAAGCTAGACTGTGATTCCAAATCTATTCTCAATTCGATCTTCGATGTCGCACAGGTGCACCCCAGCTCGTGCCGAGTGCATCCGCATTTCGACGCGTTCACAGCTACCGGCCGTGTGAGCACTCATTCACCCAATCTGCAATGTGTTCCGAAACCGTTCACTATTGGCACCGGGCCTGTTCAGATCAACATTCAAATCAGGCGATTGTTTGAGGCGCCCAAAGGTTGGCTTGTGCTTTGACTCTTGGTGATCGATGTTATGCTGGTATGTTGCCATGTGAAGTGGAAAGTGGGTTGATCAATCACAAATCGAACAAAATACTTTCATTTCTTGTTGGTTCCGACACACACACCTCGACCACCCAGTTCCGTCTTAAGCGTGGTGTCGTGCCTAGCTATCATTCGGAAGTTACTTGGCCCGCCTTGTACGGCCCAGTATGTTTACATTTCGCCTGTTTCCGCCCGTTGTAGGTTTCACGAGAAAGGCATACGATTATTTCCAAAATATTTACGATTAACAGTGCAGTACTGGAGCAACGCAAGCAGATTCCCTTAACCCCACTGCACTGGGTTACAATGCACTGATTCGTAAAGCGCGCAAGCCTACGCTATTGCTATCACGCTGCCTCCAGCTTGGCTGCCGCACGCTGCGTACGCTTTACGGATCAGGCAACGCGATTGAAAAATCTCGAAATACGTAGCATTTCGCAGGCTACACCCTTGTGAGTGCCGATTACTGTCAGCTGGAGTTGCGTGTGTTGGCACATTTGTCTGGCGACTCGAAATTACTGTCCATTTTGAATGACCCGTCGATCAGCGACGTTTTCGTACAAATGGCTGCCAAATGGTTGCACAAATCAACAGCTGATGTTTGTGGCGCAGACAGACAACGTGTGAAACAGGTCCGATTAGTTTGGCCCTTTGGTTGGAGTTTCGTTCGTTTTGGGTACGGTAGTGGCTTTTTGCGGGTACCAAACTTGGTGATCGGATTGGATCTGTTTTCCTGGTAGCGTGATGCTCTTTAACTGACATTCTGCTGACCGTTTAACGCTGCTCGAAATTTGTGGCACCAAGAAATTGCGATAAGTATTTTCAAGAATGGGCATTTGTCAGCGGCAAGTCCCAAGGAATCACCAAATTTCATACCGGCCATTTTAAGTTCTAGCTCAGCTGCTGACACTTTGGGTCGGCATGACCTCGTGGACCAACGCACGTAAAATTCGTTCCCAAAAAAAATGTTTCAGATTTGTTACGGTATCGTGTACGGCATGGGCACGACAACACTCGCTGCTCAATTGAATGTCAGCGAATTTGAAGCTGAACAATTTTTGCGCGAATTCCAAGATGCGTATCCGGGTCAGTTGGATTCTTGTACGCTTCAGGGCAGCAGAACATCAAGATCCACAGTGTAAAGAAACTTGGTGATCGGATCGCCGTTCCATCTTGATCATATGACTTTCATACATATGTCATTCAAGAATATTTTCAGACTGGCTGGTCCCTTAATTACAACGAACACAAATGTTGCTTACCAAGTGATTGTGAACAAGTTTTACGCTGGTTGATTGAAGTATATAGCACAAGTAAATTTCAAAAAATACAAAAAGTCGTCGCGTGACAAACCAAGCCAACCCCAAACCAACTCTATCATCAAGTTTGGTAGCAAAAAACCATCAAATTGTCACAATCGATAGCCCCTCAGCCAATGTTTACCCATCAACTCAGATGTGCACCGCTGGATCCTGGACACACAACAACGCCTTGCCCAATCAGGCTCGGTGCATTCACTGTCGGGTCGTGTGCGTTGTGTGAAACATCAGCTAGCCGCCCAACAACGGTGCACTGGTGGCATGCAACGACGCGCGGTGAACACACAGGTGCAGGCAACAGCTGCTGATATATTCAGGGCTGCCATGTGTCAAGTGCACAACGCGCTAAGACTGAGTTATGGTAAGGCTGTGGTGTTTGGCTGTATGGTCAATGTAGTGGCGTACATCCGTTTGTTGTTGCAACCAGCAGCAGTGCCATTACGTTAGCTCTTTCTTTGGTGATCTGATCTGAATCTGGCGTTTCGTTGGTGATACGGTCTGCCCGCTGTATGTACAGTCGTGAGTGACATAACCTGGACCTCATATTTCTGGTCACTGAAAAAAAATTGCCAACATAGCGCGAAATTGAGAAGTTAAACCTGGCCCGCCACTATTGATATTTGAAATTTTTGGTTTGTTTTTTTTGCTCTAATTTAGTTGCCGACATCGAGACGAGTAAGGTTTATATTCATGACTTTTTGATTTAGTGCAGATTTTATATCGAAATCAATCGATAAACACCGGTTCTCGGGAACAAAATTAAAAAAAAATACAGTAGATAGACCCCCACTTATTGGCAAATACGTCAGCCAGGAACAAAATTTTGAATTACCGCCAAATGTGATAGGCTTACAGTATGCTATTAGGGACTTTACGCTCCCGACTTTACGCTCCCACTACACACTGCTGCCAGTGCGCGCGCTTGCAACACGCGTGTTATGCACTAACAAACAGAGCGGCACTGTACAAAACGCATGGGCAAGATCACGTGACTACCGTATGCTTGTAATAAGAAGCAGTCGGCCATCTTGAATATTTGTTCTTGTCTTCCTGAAATGCACTAAACGGGGGTCTATCTTTTTTTTGGAATTTTGTTCCCGAGAACCGGTGTTTATAGATTAATTTCGGTATTAAATCGGCACTTAATGGAAAAGTCACGAATGTAAACCTTGTTGGTCTCGATGTAGGCAACAGTAATAAATCATAAAAACAGACCAAAATTTTCAAATATCAATAGTGGCGGGCCAGGTTTAACGATGGCTTTGGCGATGAAAATAGCGTTTTACTCAGATCTCCATCCATCTTTGTCCCCTTTTCAGATCCTCAGTGCGTGCAACTTGTGCTGCAGCTGCACGACGAACTATTGCTGTATGTTCGTGATGATTTGCTGGCACAAGTGGTCGCAATGGTCGATACTCATATGCAGAACTGTGTTGAAGTGATTGGTGTGCAACTCAGAGTGAAATTACGGGTTCGAATCATGACCGGTTCGAATTGGGCTCAATTGACAGAATATAGACTGTGATCTCAATTGTTTGATTCATAATTTGAGTATTCGTTGGTTCTTTAGACCCATTGTAAATTGCAGCTGTTCGAGTTGTTGTTCCTCGACCTTTATCCGGTCCATTCCTGTATTTTCATGTTGATATTTTAGAAAGTTTTTTTTTGGTTTCTTTAGAATTTGTTCCACGGATCTCCGTAAAAGTGATAAAAAAACTATTGTTTCCCACAGGTTGGGAGAGAACGATTGGGATCAATCAGAACTCATTTTTCTAACATTGAAATCAACACACAATTTTGTGCCGTCAAAACGTTTCATCATGACCAATACACTACGCTATATTCCACTTTCGATCAGCTTATTGTGTGCTGCTGCTGTGACCAAAAACGACACCAGTGATTCTGCAGCGGTAAGATTTTCGGAACTGCTGAATTTTCCGCTTTTTCGCAACTTTCGAAAAGAACTACTGGTTAACAGCGGTCCCAACAAGAGGTTTACACCCATTTGAAACCAGTTTGCTAATGTTTCACCTGCTATACTTGTCAAAATTCGTGTGAAACATCAACCATCTGACGTTCAGCAGACCCGCTGTCAAGCTTCCATTTGGGACTTGCTTTGGTCAAGTTTTTACTCATTGAAAATAAAGCACACAAACCACAACTTCTATCTTTCTTTTTTATTCGGCTTCTAATGTCGCGTACATTGTACACGCAGATTGTATGCGCAATGTTTTTACATAATTGATTGCGGTCATTTAGGCTGTTCAGTCATGCATGGCGTGCACAACTTGCGTAAACGACATTAGTATTAGCCTCTGTATTTGCACACAGGCGAGCGTCATAGTCGGCCTGTGCATCTCACAAGTGGTCGTGCTTTTGGCCATCGGTCTCATGATGTTTCTGATCATCAACGAATATTACAACAAAAACGCAAAGGCCAACGACGAACTCAACAACGATCTGCAGTCTTATGATGCCGCGGTAGGTTACGGTAGCTGGGGGTTACGGTAGTTGTGTGGGAAAGGGCATCCGCAAATGAACGTTAGTGAAACATCACTTCAGTTGGAGCAAATCGCCGAGCGTCAGCTGCAACAAATGCACGATCTCGGTGATCAGAACGCAAAACGCATTCCCGCGGCCGCGCTCGTCAGACAATGGAGAAAGGAAGGTTGCCTCGATTGTTTGATTGTAATAATTATAAATCCGAAAAAAAATATTATTTTGAAAATGCTAAATCAACATTTATATAGCAGCCCAGCGGGCGCGAAAACGACACGACAAATGGTAGCCGTTGCCGAACGGAAATTTACAAAGTAAACGAATGCAGTGTGACCTTACCGAATTGTGACACCGAACCAAGCTGAAATTCTAGTTTAATAAACTGTATCAACAAAATAAGTATGTACTTGGTAGCAATTTATGGCCAACAAACTATGATCAACCAAATTGAGACCACCACGAATCATTTGAACCTTCACATGACCGCCACTGGATGATAAAACTAATTTTATGGATGCAACGCGTTCGAAAATAAGAAAAATATGCCAAAATTAAAATCCAAGTTGTCCTAGCCTCCTTTGGTCAAAATGGCTTCTGAAGGGGGAGCACAATTTCGCAGAGAAGGTGCGTGGTACTTGAATTCTATGCAAAAGCACCAGATAAAAATGCATTTTCAAAAATGAGACAGACAAGATAAAAATGACTTGTTGGATTTGGCCCCTACCTTGGCCAAATGCTGGATCCGTCCATGCAGCATGGGTGGTTGCAGTCACTCAATCATTCATTCGTACCGATTTTGACCCAACACTCAAATTCAATCACCAAAACCATGTGACGAAATGATTGTACCGATATGATCATAATGACCCTTAGGCCACCGATGCATACTTTGTGCTCCACGGCAATCACCACAATTCTATTATTGCATCTTTGTGTGGCGTCGGTCAGAACCGAAACCGATAGCAAAAATACGAACAATAAAACGCCGCCTCCAGTGAGTTTATTTTCCCAAAATGTTTGGGCAGCCAGCTTCAAACTTGGCGTGATCGGAACTGCGTAGTTTTGTTGGATCACATAATTATTATTTGCCGACAATTATCGGATGTTTCGTGATTTACTGATGGCACCAATTAGGACCAGCGTAAAAGTTGTTTCCAAACGCATAAAATTTTTACACTGTGAGTGTCGTTAATAAATATCGAAACATCCCCAACTCAAAAGGTTGCGTGACCAAACCGATCAGCGAATGTTTGGAACGGCCCTTCGACTTTTCCTTTTTTGAGCAAATTTACTTATAAATCTATACTACTAAAACAGGAAGACGTATGTATGTATGTCTGTCTGTGTGTGTGTGTGTCTGTGGCCCCCTCCCCAGGGTTGTTTCAAAAAAAAAGTGGTTAATTAAAAAATTTTTTTTTTAAAAAAAAAATTTTTTTTTTGAAACTCAGATTTTGCTTTTTTTTTAATAAAAAAAAGTTGCCCAAAATGGGCTGAAATGTCCAAAAATGGCCTTTTTCGAGGCAAAAAATTGGCACTTTTTTTCTGTGGACGGGACAATTTTTCCAAAATCGCGCCTGCGGCGCCCTGTATTGTCCCCAAATCCGTACAGGGATGCGCGGGGATGGTCTTTTATAGTGATGTGGCACCGATAATGTACCACTGCATGCTACTACACATGTATATACATAGGTCTGGTGCAAAACCGGGCGCGCAAAGTCGATCTGACACGCAAGATTTGGGCTGTAATCGATATTTTGATGGTCGTATATCAGATATACGGCATTAGATGCATTAAAATACGTTGTACGGCATGCTACAATACGTTAGAGTAACATCGTTAGTCAACATCAACCTCAGACTGGTAGGATTCCATAGAATCTGCACAATGCTACCGGGTGTCACCACACAAGTTGGGTCTCAGTCGAAAATTTTTCAATTTTTGAAAAATATGTTGCATCGATTTCATTTATCCTGAAACGTCGTTTGCAACACTTTTTCTAATAAAAAAAATTTTCGTCAAAAAAAAAATCAAAAAAAAAATTTTTTTTTTAAAAAAAAAGCTCGTTAATAAAAAAATTTTTTTTTCAACCCTGCCCCTCCCTCGGAAGGGCGGACGGGTCAATTTTCACGGGTAGCTTTGGGTATGCTAACGGGTCTTCGGGGGGGGGGGTCACGGCACGGGCGCGGTGCTGTAGCCGGGCCGTAGGCACGGGTCCCGTCTAGTTAAAATAAGTTCTGGAAATCAAAAGTATTATTTCAAAAAAAAGCTTTCCATCACGTTTGTGTTGCATATTACAGATTGGCCTGGTGCTGGCGCTGTGCTGCATTCAGCTGGTGGTGCTTTTGGCCATCGGCCTCGCCTTCTGGTTGATCGTCAGCGAATTTCACGGAAAGAATATGCGCGCCAATCGCGAAATCACCGCAGATCTACAGGAATACGACAGAACCGTGTGTTGACGTTGATGCAGTTCATTCTCTTTATAGTGAACCTATAGAACCTTAGTGTGATCACCGACCTTCTTCTTGAATGTATTTCTAGTAGGGCCATGATCCCGATCAGGTCACGATATGAAGGGAAAACTTTTTTCCGGCCGTACCGTTAACAAACAGTTTTTTTCAAATATGATGTTTCACAACTCAGCTTGAAGCGATCGCCGAGAAACAACTGCAACAAATGCGCGATTCGGGTGACACAAATGCAAGACGAATAACGGCTGGAGTGCTCGTTAACCAATGGAGGGCCGAAGGTTGGCTCGGATTTGACTTGATAGATTTTCGGGCTGCCATCAAGTTTGGTGATCGCGTTGCATCTGATAGGAACTGCCTTGATTTTTTTCATATCTAAGAACGAATCTGCAAGCATTATTATGTAGGTGCCTGCGATGCGCGCTTGGCATGGGCGAGGCCTATCCAGATACTCCGCAAATACACCACTGCGAACTTGACACATTTCCCAACGAAACATCAACTTGAATGTTTCAGGTGCGGAACGAGTGCGTAAACGCAACGAGTTGGGCGGCAGCGGACCGCGTCCGAACATTCATAACGAACAGAGCAAAGCGTTGAGCGTGAATAAAAGTAGCAAAAAGTGGTAAAATATATCTGGATACAAACCGAACTCGACCAATAACTGACTAAAACCAACCCTGAAAATGAACCAAAACCGATCAATCTCCCACCCTAAACGATCTGTGGACACACCAACCAAACACGTGAAACCACAACTCCCCGCCAAGAGCAAACAAGCGACGCAAGGGCACGCCAGCAGACGAACAGCCTAAAGACCGCAACAAAGTAAAAACACCAACAATCTGCACAAGACCACATAAACCAAAAAAAAGAAAATAAATCTATTTTCAAGAAAAAACACCAAAGCAATCCCAAAGAACACACCGCAACTATTACTATTTCACAAAGACAACAGGTGAAAAAGCATTAGCAAACTGGTTTCAAATGGGTGTAAACCTCTTGTTGGGACCGCTGTTAACCAGTAGTTCTTTTCGAAAGTTGCGAAAAAGCGGAAAATTCAGCAGTTCCGAAAATCTTACCGCTGCAGAATCACTGGTGTCGTTTTTGGTCACAGCAGCAGCACACAATAAGCTGATCGAAAGTGGGAATACTAGCGTAGGTGTATTGGCCATGATGACAACGTTTTGACGGCACAAAATTGTGTGTTGATTTCAATGTTAGACAAAATGAGTTCTGATTGATCCCAATCGTTCTCTCCCAACCTGTGGGAAACAATAGTTTTTTTATCACTTTTACGGAGATCCGTGGAACAAATTCTAAAGAAACCAAAAAAAAACTTTCTAAAATATCAACATGAAAATACAGGAATGGACCGGATAAAGGTCGAGGAACAACAACTCGAACAGCTGCAATTTACAATGGGTCTAAAGAACCAACGAATACTCAAATTATGAATCAAACAATTGAGATCACAGTCTATATTCTGTCAATTGAGCCCAATTCGAACCGGTCATGATTCGAACCCGTAATTTCACTCTGAGTTGCACACCAATCACTTCAACACAGTTCTGCATATGAGTATCGACCATTGCGACCACTTGTGCCAGCAAATCATCACGAACATACAGCAATAGTTCGTCGTGCAGCTGCAGCACAAGTTGCACGCACTGAGGATCTGAAAAGGGGACAAAGATGGATGGAGATCTGAGTAAAACGCTATTTTCATCGCCAAAGCCATCGTTAAACCTGGCCCGCCACTATTGATATTTGAAAATTTTGGTCTGTTTTTATGATTTATTACTGTTGCCTACATCGAGACCAACAAGGTTTACATTCGTGACTTTTCCATTAAGTGCCGATTTAATACCGAAATTAATCTATAAACACCGGTTCTCGGGAACAAAATTCCAAAAAAAGATAGACCCCCGTTTAGTGCATTTCAGGAAGACAAGAACAAATATTCAAGATGGCCGACTGCTTCTTATTACAAGCATACGGTAGTCACGTGATCTTGCCCATGCGTTTTGTACAGTGCCGCTCTGTTTGTTAGTGCATAACACGCGTGTTGCAAGCGCGCGCACTGGCAGCAGTGTGTAGTGGGAGCGTAAAGTCGGGAGCGTAAAGTCCCTAATAGCATACTGTAAGCCTATCACATTTGGCGGTAATTCAAAATTTTGTTCCTGGCTGACGTATTTGCCAATAAGTGGGGGTCTATCTACTGTATTTTTTTTTTAATTTTGTTCCCGAGAACCGTGTTTATCGATTGATTTCGATATAAAATCTGCACTAAATCAAAAAGTCATGAATATAAACCTTACTCGTCTCGATGTCGGCAACTAAATTAGAGCAAAAAAAACAAACCAAAAATTTCAAATATCAATAGTGGCGGGCCAGGTTTAACTGCTCAATTTCGCGCCATGTTGGCAATTTTTTTCAGTGACTAGAAATATGAGGTCCAGGTTATGTCACTCACGACTGTACATACAGCGGGCAGACTGTATCACCAACGAACCGCCAGATTCAGATCAGATCACCAAAGAAAGAGCTGACCTAACGGCACTGCTGCTGGTTGCAACAACAAACGGATGTACGCCACTACATTGACCACACAGCCAAACACCGCAGCCTTACCATAACTCAGTCTTAGCGCGTTGTGCACTTGACACATGGCAGCCCTGAATATATCAGCAGCTGTTGCCTGCACCTGTGTGTTCACCGCGCGTCGTTGCATGCCACCAGTGCACCGTTGTTGGGCGGCTAGCTGATGTTTCACACAACGCACACGACCCGACAATGAATGCACCGAGCCTGATTGGGCAAGGCGTTGTTGTGTGTCCAGGATCCAGCGGTGCACATCTGAGTTGATGGGTAAACATTGGCTGAGGGGCTATCGATTGTGACAATTTGATGGTTTTTTTGCTACCAAACTTGACGATAGAGTTGGCTTGGGGTTGCCTTGGTTTGTCACGCGACGACTTTTTGTATTTTTTGAAATTTACTTGTGCTACATACTTCAATCAACCAGCGTAACACTTGTTCACAATCACTTGGTAAGCAACATTTGTGTTCGTTGTAATTAAGGGACCAGCCAGTCTGAAAATATTCTTGAATGACATATGTATGAAAGTCATATGATCAAGATGGAACGGCAATCCGATCACCAAGTTTCTTTACATTGTGGATCTTGATGTTCTGCTGCCCTGAAGCGTACAAGAATCCAACTGACCCGGATACGCATCTTGGAATTCGCGCAAAAATTCTTCAGCTTCAAATTCGCTGACATTCAATTGAGCAGCGAGTGTTGTCGTGCCCATGCCGTACACGATACCGTAACAAATCTGAAACATTTTTTTTGGGAACGAATTTTACGTGCGTTGGTCCACGAGGTCATGCCGACCCAAAGTGTCAGCAGCTGAGCTAGAACTTAAAATGGCCGGTATGAAATTTGGTGATTCCTTGGGACTTGCCGCTGACAAATGCCCATTCTTGAAAATACTTATCGCAATTTCTTGGTGCCACAAATTTCGAGCAGCGTTAAACGGTCAGCAGAATGTCAGTTAAAGAGCATCACGCTACCAGGAAAACAGATCCAATCCGATCACCAAGTTTGGTACCCGCAAAAAGCCACTACCGTACCCAAAACGAACGAAACTCCAACCAAAGGGCCAAACTAATCGGACCTGTTTCACACGTTGTCTGTCTGCGCCACAAACATCAGCTGTTGATTTGTGCAACCATTTGGCAGCCATTTGTACGAAAACGTCGCTGATCGACGGGTCATTCAAAATGGACAGTAATTTCGAGTCGCCAGACAAATGTGCCAACACACGCAACTCCAGCTGACAGTAATCGGCACTCACAAGGGTGTAGCCTGCGAAATGCTACGTATTTCGAGATTTTTCAATCGTGTTGCCTGATCCGTAAAGCGTACGCAGCGTGCGGCAGCCAAGCTGGAGGCAGCGTGATAGCAATAGCGTAGGCTTGCGCGCTTTACGAATCAGTGCATTGTAACCCAGTGCAGTGGGGTTAAGGGGAATCTGCTTGCGTTGCTCCAGTACTGCACTGTTAATCGTAAATATTTTGGAAATAATCGTATGCCTTTCTCGTGAAACGTACAACGGGCGAAACAGGCGAAATGTAAAACACTGGGGCAACAAGGCGGTCAAAGTAACTTCCGAATGATAGCTAGGCATGCGACATCATGCTTAAGACGGAACTGGGTGGTCGAGGTGTGTGTGTCGAAACCAACAGAAACTGTAAAGCAATTTGTTCGATTTGTGATTTATCAACCCACTTTCCACTTCACATGGCAACATACCAGCATAACATCGATCACCAAGAGTCAAAGCACAAGCCAACCTTTGGGCGCCTGCAACAATCGCCTGATTTTGACGACCATCGAACAGGCCCGGTGCCAATAGTGAACGGTTTCGTAACATTGCATATTTGGTGAACGAGAAATCACATGGCCGGTAGCTGTGAACGTGTCTAAATGCGGATGCACTCGGCACGAGCTGGGGTGCACCTGTGCGACATCGAAGATCGAATTGAGAATAGGATTTGGAACTCACAGTCTAGCTTCTTTAGACGTGTTTTTTCAAACAACTGTTTTATCACCGATCTCAATGAATTCTGTGAATATTTCTCAGTGACCGAATTGATCGTGTTGCCACTATGGGGTTAGAATGTGATGAAATTGAAGTTTTTAATTTAGAATCACACACAGTCGACTATCTTTATGCTGAACAAACAAACGTCACTAATAGTTAACAGCCGTTTGGTCCCTAATCTGTTGTAAATAATGAATATTATTCTGCAGTGATCGAAAATATCCGATTAGATCACATACTGAGGGAGGCTAGACTGCAACAAAAATGCTCAACACAGAAGCAGATTACGAGAATGAAGCAGCGAATGCAGCAGAAAGAGAATACCGTAGAAAATCAACCCAAGTTTCTTGTAAAAGAGCCATTTGCAGTATGGGGATGAGGGCGGTGCTTAGCGCGTTGTCAATGGCACGCCAGTCC